>JAQQSW010024007.1:0-10167 GCA_028646575.1 Pseudocheirus occidentalis
TTTCTCTTTTCTCATTGTTCACTCCATTGGCTATAACACCTATACAACCAGACTATTGTACAATGTTAAGGAGTTTGCAGATCCTATACATGATTGTATGCCACCATGTGGGGGGGGTAGTGGGGTGGGGGCAGGGGAGGAAGGGGAGAAAAATCTGAAACTCAAGTGACTCTGGAACTGAATCTTGTAACCTAAAAGTAAACAAACAAGTCAATAAATTTTTTTTTAAAAAAGCATAATAAAAAAAAGAAAAAAAGAAGGAAGAATTCCTTTTAGGATGTAAATATTATCTGGATAAGGTACCAACTTAAGCTAGTTATCAAACATTAACATTCCACCAGGGATTACTTTACTAGAATGTTTGCATGCACTTGGGCTTCTAAGAAGTTTCAAAATAGCTTCATTTTAGATGGTAGCCTTGGAGTGGGAAAGGAGGGGAGACAGAAACACCTGGTCTAGGTCAGAGTTTTACCTAGGCCCAGTAAGGGCTACCACAATTGAAACCAACATTTACTGTTTCTGGCAGTGTGAATTTAACATTTTGGTCTCATAAGCGAGTTTGGTTAGTTGGATAGGTATGTTATTAAAGGAAGGGAAAAGGATAAAAAATAGAGAAAAGGTTTTTCCTCTCATTGGGTTTTTCTTTTTGAAAACTTTTGATTAAGTGGACTATGAGAACTAACTTAAAGGATATTTATCTATTGATCAAACAAGGGCCTGATATGCATCAGGAACTGTGCTAAGCCCTTGAGGATAGAAAGCAAAAGCAAAAACTGTCCCTTCTTTCTAGAAGCTTACATTGTAATGGAAAATGTGTTTATAAATAGGAGGTAACCTTAGAAGGGAAGATACAAAGGGAGGAATCCACTGCTTAACATTTTTGCTTTAGGATCCCTCAGACTTCTATCTCCAGCTGATTTTTCACTGAACTGTAGTTCTTTTTTTTGAATTTAGTGGCTGAGGAGACTGTCACATTAGTAATGAGATGGATGATGCTAACAAGGGCCACACCCGGCATTCCACAGCCATTCTGGGTAGTACACTTGTCTGCATTCTCATAGTTAGACCCTCCATATTATATACCCTCTAATCCAAGGGCATAGAATTCCCTTTCTAGGTTCTGAGAAATGTGTAGGTGGTGAAAGAGCTACATTGGCATAACTTTTCCCTCCATAACTATAATAGGGTTTAAGGGTTGTTTTTTTTTTTTGGTGGCACTAAAGGAGGGAATGTAGTAGAATGGAAAGCACATTGGAATGGCTAGGCTACTAAACAGCTATATGACCTTGGGCAAGTTACTGTTTAACCTCTCAGGGTCTTTGCTTCCTCCTCTGAATGTCTAGTTGAATTTGTAGATGACAAGATGGAGGGAGTTGTGCTCAGTTTGTGATTCTCAAACTCCATGGTCTTTAAGGTTCCTTTCAATTCTGAAATGCTTTGATTTTATTGTTTAAATTCTTGATAAAGAATCTTTGATCAGTTGTGTTTTTCATTTTAGAGGTAAATGAGAATGGAAAAATATAACAGGTAAGCAGTAAACTTGTGGACACATTCTATCCCACCAGGCTTTGAAAGAGGGCCCTTTAGCACCTTTTTGCTATAGGAAGTCAATTGACTTTCAAGGTCAGCTACCTGCTATGTAACACAAGAACAAACAAAAAATATCCATGCAACAAAAATCAGTGAGAAGATAAAGAGTATTGATTGTATCATTGTAATGTGTCCAACACATTAAAAAGGAGATTACTGAGCTGGATGTACTCCAAGTTGGAAGCAACTTCTATGCTAGTGGAGCTGGAATGCCTTTCTTGGCAAGAATTTCTTAAGCTATAAAATTGACCATTTTGTCATTTAGCATCTCCTGGTGAACTACCAGTATATCAGGACTCTAAATATTTTCCTAAAATAAATTAAATTTCTGCTTATTGCTATATGAATGATGTTTGTTGTTTATGTTCCTAAAAAAGATATAAATAGAGGGGGGGAAAACCGAGGCAAACTCAGCAACAAAGTAATATACCCATTAGAGTCTAACAAATGAGTCATTTCATGAATGTCACATACCTAAGACTTAAATATTTAAGCTATGCTACTCAAAGCTTTTTCTTCAACAGCCAAAAAAGCTCCTCTGTACTTCCTAATTTTGTACCAACCATCAACTCTGAGTAGAAAATCTGATGCCATCATTTTGGTGTAGAAATGAATAGCCTCACAGAATATAGGCTTACTTGACAATTCAGAGCAAAGAGCAGTGATGTCTTGATAGTGGCAATAATTATAGACTGGATAAGATAAATAAGGATTAGAGAAGATGACAGAGGAAAGGAGGTAGAACAGGGCATACCAATAAGGTTAAACTGATCAAGAAAACAAATTCGACCTTAGAGAATTGACTCTTCATTGCTAAATGTTTTCACTCAATTAATAAGCCAAAGCTTTAATGTTCTCCTTAGATTTTCTTTTCTTTTGGTTAAAAAATCCCCAGTTCCCTCCAACGATTCTCATAAAACGTGCTTTTAATTCTCCTCAAAACAAAAAGAACACAGGTACAGACTACCATTATTTATTTTTACATTTATAAAGAGTAATGGGAGGTCTAATACATGATCAGCTTGAAACAGTAATTGATTCTTGAAACTTACGGCTAATGATAGGGTAAAAATGTGAGTAAATTAATACATGGTTTTCCTACATATAAAAATTATAATGAAAGGGGCTGAAAAAGCTAAGTAAATGTTATTCAATACACCTTTGGTTAACCAATATTTAATATTGTTTTAATCATGTGAAAAATGTGAAAAAAAAAAGGGCCTAAGATCAGCTTTAATAATACTATTTAAACAAAGTTGGTGGGCCTCCACACACATCAAAATAGTTAGCAGCACTATTTTATAATATATAGCAGCACTTTTTATAACAGTAATCTACTACAAAATAGAAACAAAATCAACACTAATCATCTGGGTAATGGTAAACAATTGTTCTTTAATCATGCAATATAATACTGTGATACTTAATGTAATATTACTATGATCTTAGAAATGAATATATAGAACTATAAAGGAGTGGAATAATCATATGAATTGATGTAAAGTGAAACAAACAGAACCAAGAAAACATACTGTAACAATGTAAACAAAGAACAATTACAAAAATAAAATGAAATGCTGTGAAATAATGAACAAGCTTGATCCCCCCAAAAGGGGTGAAAAGGTGTCTATTATGTTTCTTTGCAAAAGTGAGGGGTTATAGGTTAGACTACTGCCTACAACGTGAGACTTATTTTTGACAGTTTTGCTGAACTTTTTTTTCTTTGTTAAAAAGGATAGCTCTCTGAGAAGGGAAGGATAAGTTGATGAACACAGGTGATATAAAAACAAACATATCCGTAAAATTTATTTTTTTTAAATAAAAGGTTTAGATTTTTTATTTTGAATTCTATATCGGTTTTAGCATGGAAGTTAATTTAATGCCTGAAGTCACTTCTTATGGAATCAAGTCTTCTCTATTCTTCCTTAAAGCAATAAATGGAAATATAAGAACTGGAGAGAGTAACTCAGATAAAAGAGCAACCCAGGCCATGCATATACTTGACTACACTACACTACACTGATTTAGTTTCTTATTCTTAATGGTTTCTTTTTTTGTTTATTTTTAACAAGAATCATGGATTGAACAGTTAACTGACAAAAGAAGATCTATTAAATGTGCACCTAATCTTAACAAGTGAATGGTCGAGCTATTTTTCAGAGGCCAGGGTAATTCAGTGTTCTGACCTACAGGGCACAAACAATGAAATATTATACTCCGGGTATGGTGTGGAGAGAGCAGAAGGACTTATTTTTGACTCCATCTGGTGGTAATCAATTTATGGCCTGAAGAATGGAGCTTGATAGTTTTCCCCAAGTTTATAGTAGTTGTAACATTGGATGTTATTCTTATTCGTATAAATTTCAAATTCCTTTTGTCAACCAGACCTCAAAGTATAAGTAAAGTCAACTTACAGGCTTCAAGACACCATAGTAGTAAATAGAGACAATTATCAAGAAAATTAAGTCCCAAAATAAAGAATTTTGAATATTAAGAATTAATAAAAATTGTGCTACTAAATGTTATTAAAAATTATCCTAACTATGCACAGTTGAGGACTTTGTCAAGTTATAAAAATGTTTAAAGTGGCAGAATAGAACTATCAGAGAAGATATACGGTTAAGAGCACTGATTTTTAGTCTAGGACTGAACCATTAGGACTGAATTATATAAACAAAGGTTAGGAAAGTAACTTGGTCCCTGAGCCTATTTTAAAAATATTTTTTAAAATTGCTTTCTTCTTTGTGCATTATCTTCATTTCCAAATAAATTCCTCTTCAGTAAGTCATCCATTATAATAATGAATAAAAATGAGAAGAAAAAAAAAACAGCTCAGGTTAAATAACTAACTCCTCAACCAAGTCTGGAAATGTATTGCAATCCTTTACACCTTTAAGTTCTGCTGCTATTAAGAAGTGGAGGGGAAACAGACATGTTTTCCCCATCTCTGGGGTTAAGCTTAGTCATTGATAATTACACAGTATTCAATTTCTAGTTTTTTGTTCTTTGAATTTAAACTATTTTAGTTGATGTATATATTGATTTCCTAATTCTGTTTACTTCACTGCATTATAATAACACTTCCCACATTTCTCTAAATTCTGAGTCATTACTTAAAGTGCAGTGCTGTTCTAAAAATAATGTACCACAATTTGTTGAGCCGTTCTCCAAAAGTGCTGTTGTGAATAAGGACAGGGACTGAACCTATGACTTCACTGGTGTCACGGCAACTCTTTCTAACCAATACAGTATTACCTTCTTTGCAACTTAGAGTCTTAGGGACTTGCCTAAGGTCACACAGCCAGTAGACAGCAGAGGCAGGATGTGACCTGGTAAAGAAGGTGGTCAAATGTCACTTTATTTCAACAACACTTAATAAACTTCTACTAGAGTATAGGTGCTGTGGATACAGAGCACAGACCTAAGAGGGTTGGTCTGAGATCAACAAAAGAGATAACTTTGTAAAGCTCTCTGCAAACCTTAAAGCACTCTAGTATAACTATTTTTAGTAGTCCAAAGAGAAACAAAAAAAAGAAAGAATTCCTGTTTTTAATCAGCTTATAACTTATTCTGTGTTACAACATGTACATAGTTAAGGAAATAAAAAAACTAACTTCAGGAGAGACACCCACCCACCCCTGTTGGGGTACCTTGTATGGGTCTGGGACCTCCTCTTTCCCTGGTGCCCAGCCTTTCTCTGGGGGCTGGAATGCCCTGAGTGCAGAGTGCTCCTAGCCTGACCCCATCTCTAATGTCAACACAATCCTCTGTCTTCCTATGCCAACTTGGGCTGGAAAATTATTCACTGTGACTTTTTCTGTATTTTCCTACCAAGATTTGATCTTACGTGTTTTGGGTTTTTTCTTTTTGGATATTTCTTGGGGGAACCTCACTGTAATGCCTCCTCATACACCTTCATCTTGTTTTCTGTCTTCCAGGAAAGAAATACATCTTAAGCCTTAACCCTTCCCCCCAATTACTAGCGTTCTCCTTTCAAAACTACCTTGTATATAAAAAAAGTACCATGTATGTGTATATACACATATTTATTAACTTTATATTTGTGCTATATATATAGTTTACATGTACTACTATATATATAAATATATACACATGTATTTATGAACTTTATATGGCTACTGTATATTTTTATATATTCTAGTTTTTTACCCCATTAGAATGTAAGCTCACCAAGAAGGATTGTAACTGTACTTGTATCCCTAGCACGTAGCACAGTGTCTGGAACATAGCAGGTGCTTAATAAATGACTGATCAGTTGATCTGCTGAGAGACAAGGGGTTAGAGGGGCAGAGGTTACAACAGGAGGAGAGCAGAAAAGATTTAGAAAAACACCTATGAGGAATGCGATAGGGAATAAAAAAGAAATGAATTACAGGATTATTGTGCACCAATCAGGTTGCTAATTAAGGTCAAATGACATAAATTTATAAATGTTCTAATTTTCTCTGCCTCTCCACTTTCTTTGGAAGTAAAAACAGGAAGTAGTTAGAAGTTGTGAATAAGCTTGAAGGGGAGAGGGAATCAAGGGTGCAAAAAAGGGCCTAATTTACAAATCACATATGTGGATAAACCACAAACCATCTATTTGGCTTTATAATGACTTTTCACATTTACATTTATTATGAGTGTGTCTAAGTTCTGAAATTCACTAAAAGCAAATGAATGAAGTTAGAAGGTGAAGATTTGATTCAAGAATGGAAATATATTCTTGATTCCTCACTCAGTTTTCTTCTCAACCCCCTTCAAGTGGGAAAAAAGATAGTACTGTTCCTCAGACTAATAAAGCATGCTGTTGTTGTGAATATATCCAAGAAAGTATACAAACTTCAAACTGAAATGTTTTTGAAAAGAAAGAAATGAAGAATGTAGAATGAATGTAGAATGTAGAAGAATGTAGAAATGAAGTATACACAAGTTTTTTTTAAAAAAAATTTTTAGAGAAAGAAAACTCTTATATTTCCCCAAATATGATTTTGTTACATAAAATTCTAAGTGAAATGTGGATATTTAGAATAACAAACAAATTTTTTATGGCTGAAGAGAAAACTGACACAAAGGGGTCACTCTCATTAGCTCCCTCAACCTCCTCCCCTTACATGCTACCACATTCCCTCCACTTCTGTAACTCCTCAATTAGCTGTAAAGGTTTAATGCAGCACCCTCCTAAATTTTGCTCTATGATAATGAGTTCCAGAGTTGCCTTGGTAGCTATAAAGAGCATCTCTATCAATAAGAGAAGAAAGAACAGGAGCAAGGGTCTAAGGCATGATCTTAAAACGGTATGATCTATTTGAGCCACATACTTCTGGAAGTCTTTTCCATGTCCTCTACCTTACAGCAGCAGTAGGGTTTTCCAGCACAGGCACCAAAGCCAACTTTAGGAAGTTTTCAATGCTGTTCCTACTACTAAGCAGACCGACCTCTTACTATAGCCTGCACTCACTTAAATTCTTTATTCAGACCAATAGTGGACAAATCTAAGCAGACACACCCTCACTCAAGTCTCCCTGAACAGAGGAGACAATTTTGATTTTTTTTTTCTCTAAGGGTTTCTATACAGGATTGAAAACAAGAATAAAAACAGTATGAGTTTTCCGTCACAATGCAAACAATTATTTGTTTGTGTTTAGCCAGAGAAGCACTATCAACAAACTTAAAAGTCAAATGGGACCCAAATCAGTCACAGAAGTATCAATAAAAAAAAAATCATGGGGTTACAGACTTAGAGTTTATAATTTTGGGGTCCTTAGAGGTCATCTAACCTAAACCCCTCATTTTACAGTTGAAGAAACTAAGGCCCAGAGAAGTGATTTTCCAAAGGTCTCACAAGTTATTTTTAATATAAAAAGGACATCACCTTATTATGCAAGAAATATACTATGTTATAATACAGTTAAGTTCAAAGAGTTTTAATCAATATATAGTCATGTTTATTCAAGTAATTGCTATATATGACATTCTGATTTAAGATATTATTTTGCTGAAATATACTTCAATTATTTTCTTTTATCACCAGAGTAAATTTGCAGGGGATTAAGCTATAAAAGATATAAAGATAAAGAAATTTGACTTTTTTATAACTAGGGAACATACTTCAAAAAGTTTAATTATAGTGTAATTCTTGAAGACATATATTATGTAAAAGAAAAAAATCCCAACACAGTGAAACCCAATTAATAGATCTGTTGATTGAAGAATAAGAACAAACCAGCCACTGACATAAATTTCTTCGGCCCAAATCTCCAAGGGTTCTACGCATCTTGGAAATGTGTAAATCAACAGATTGATCCATAAACTAAGAGAAAAATATGTGTGAATAATATTCATTAATAGAGAGGCTGAATGAAAACATTTCCTAAAAGAATGAATACATCTGCATCTTTTTACACAATGATCTCACTCTGAAACTCACTCTTGAACTGTTCCAAATACCTAACAGAGAGATACATCTGTAAACTCTGAACACCTACTAAGGGGAAACGAATGTGTTTAAAAACTGTTCATTTATGTTAAAAACACATTTAAAAGCTTCAGAAAATACAAAGAGAAAAGCTCATTTAACAACCACATATTTAAAAAATACAGAACATACATGGTAGGCTAATTAATGATCTTTATCAGGAGATCAAGTTTTTATACAACAGAGTGCAAATGACTGACACGGTCACCCGTGGATTTATATCCTGAGTGGAGGAAACAATCCCTGGGGTGGAAAGAAGCTGTTGCAGGCTAAAGAGAGCCTCATGTGATTTACTCCCCCTGCCTCCAAGTCTTTAAGTCTTTTTTTTTTTCCCTATTCTGAACTGAAGAAACAGAATTATGGCTGAAGTAGGATAATCTGGAAGCCTATGGTAGAAGGAAAAAGTCAAGAGCTAGAATAGGCAGGCAAGGTGATAGAAGGGTTTTAACAAGCTATTTAGCACCCCCAAGATACTACCAATGCTATCAAGAGTAATATATAGGTTTTAGCCAGTTTCTGACCAATAGCTTCAGGAGTTGAAAGCAGCTATTTCTTATCCTGGGCAGCACACCTAGCAGTAGAGCCAGCAAAACAATGAATAAACACTTTTCCAATAAAAGAGAGAAAAAAAGCTAAGCCTTGTCATATTACTTTAAATTTTTTCATATAAGTTATTTTAATTAATGTTAGCAAGAAAAATCTGGTATGTGGTGCTTAAAGTTCAAACTCCTGTGTAGTATAATAGAAAGGGCACAGAATTTAGAGTCACAAACCCTGGCTTTGCCACTTAGTAGCTCTGCAACACTTCAGGTTATCTGGTCCAATTTTTACACCAAAGCATGAATGAACACTGTAAACTTTTGCTTAAAAGCAGACCAAAAGCCTCTGCTTGAAGACCTTTAGTGATAGGAGACTCACTCATCTCCCACTGTAGGCCAATCAAGCTGCTCATACTATGTAACAGACATTATGCTAAGCATGAAGGATACAAAAAGAGGCCAAAAACAAAACAAAACAAAACAAAAACCCTAACAGTCCCTGCTCTCCAGGAGCTCATAACCTTATCATTAGCCAATTTATAGAGGCAAAACCTGTTTTCCTAAAACTTTCCCAATAGAATCTTAGTCTTGTTCTTAAAGTTTAGAAGAAAAAAAACCCAGCCATCTTTATATGTGATAAGTTTTCAAATACTTGAAGACAAGTTCGTACTTTCCTTCAAATTCTTCCTTATTTTAAATATACCTGTTTCCTTCAACCAATTAACAAACAACATAATTTCTTCATCCATCATCGTGGTCTTCCTATTGATATACTCCAAGTAAAAAAACTTAAGACTCCAGTACCCAAAACTGAACACAAAAATTTAGACACGGTTTGACAAAGGACACCATTATGCTCAAGAATAAACTTCTATTAGAACATCCTAAGATTAAAGTATGCTTTTTTAACTATGACATCACACAAATGAGAATTCACAGGCACATGTTAAGTTCATGTGTCTAGTACCAGCATCAGGCACAGGAATAAGCGAGACATATGACTGACAAAGATGAGTACCAATATTATGATATCCTCAATAAAACCCACTTAAGTGGGAGATACCCTACAGGAGCTGATATACTTCACAGAGAGTTGGATCTAGCATTGGAAAGGACCTTGGAGAACATCTAATTCAACACCTCCATTTTATAGGTAAGGAAACTGAGACCTAAGGAAGTGATATATCTTGCTCTTGTGACATACAAGCAGTAAAAATTAGCGGTGAGCTTTGAACCCAGATCCTCTGATTCCAGGACCAACTCTCTTTCCACTACACCATGATGTTCTTCAGATATTCCTTACATATATGATGTACTGATTTCATGATATGATGTACATGTATGATGTACAGCTTGATTTCATAAAACCCTGGAATCCTGTGGATCTCTTCAAGGAGGTCCACAGTTACTCAAAAGAGACTGACTTAGCAATCTACACAGGAAAAAACCCGAACAGATAAAGAATGCATATCACCTGGATTATGACATGCTGTTGGTTGGAAAATCCATTGAGCTAATAAGTAAATATATCTTGGACAAAGACAGTCACTGAATAGG
>JAQQSW010024008.1:0-10166 GCA_028646575.1 Pseudocheirus occidentalis
CACACATATATGTGTATGTATATATATATGTATACCTACACATATGCCTATATAGGAGGGTATATGTGCATATGAATACATATCTGATTATGTGTGTATATGAGTTCATAGAGGGCACAGGATCAACTGAATAGGAAGGGATGATACTTTAAAAGGTGAAATTATGAGGTGGGAGAGGCTTAGAATGAGAGGAGACAAGGAGAGACAGAATGGGGTTAATCATCCTTTATAGAAGAGGCAAGGGATGAGTGTTACAATGGAGGGGAAGAACAGGAAGGCAAAAGGGAAAGGGTCAACTTTACTCTCATTGAATTTGGCTTAGGGAAGGAATGACATAAACTCTAAACTGGGTATCTTGCCACACAGGAGAGTAGGAGGGATAGGGATGAGAGGTGGGATGATGGAGGGGAGGCCAGGGGTGGGGGGAGGGTTTCTGGAAGTACATACTTCAGTAAAGGGACAGGGACAGGGTAGAGAATAGAACAAGGGGGCAGAATAGGAAGGTGGGACATATAATCAGTCTCTCACAATGTGTATACTGTGGAGATGTTCTGTGTAATTACACGTGTATAGCCTGTATTGAATTGCTTATCCTTGCAGTGGGGATGGGTAACAAGGGAGGAACTGAAAGATTCTAGAATTTAAAGTTCTATAATCAAATGTAAACATATACACATATATATTATTGTTATTATTATTATTATTATCATTAACTAAATTCAACTGGGAATTAAGGCACCTGGGTAGGGAGACCCACCCTGCCCTACCAGAAAGTTAGAGGGGCAATTGAGGAGGACATAGTAGAGAGCAGATTGGGGGAGGGGCTTTACAATAGGATCACTGTTTTGTGGTTGTCAGTAGGGGAAAGGGGGAAAAATTTGCAACTCAAAATCTCATGGAAATGAATGATGTAAACAAGAAAATAAATAAAATAGTTTAAAATAAGAAATTGACAAAACATTCCCACTGCTGTCCA
This sequence comes from Pseudocheirus occidentalis, assembly GCA_028646575.1. Lineage (NCBI taxonomy): Eukaryota > Metazoa > Chordata > Mammalia > Diprotodontia > Pseudocheiridae > Pseudocheirus > Pseudocheirus occidentalis. The sequence goes on from JAQQSW010024008.1 coordinate 977, forward strand.
GGGAAGAGGTAATTCTGATTGCCATACAAGAGCATTCCAAAGCATTTAGTAGAAGAAGGATGATGTGTCCACCATCCACAGCTTGATGACAGCATCCCTTAAGATCAACCAACTGCTTTTGCTTGGATTCTGTATCTTCTAAGCAATGTTCTCATTGTTAGTTTCCCAAATATGTTGTCCTGCTTTGCAGAGACTGTATAAACCAGTCAACATTAGTAATGCAACCTGTCTGGCTGTTACATTTTTCACTGAAGCTTTTTTCTCAATTGCATGTAAAAGTTTTAATATTCACTTTTTAAAATTTTGAGTTCCAAATTTTCTCCCTCCCTCCCTCAACATCTGCTTAACAAGGCAATTTGATACAGGTTATTCACATGCAGTCCTGCAAAATATATTTCCATATTAGCCACATTGCCAAAAAGACAAAAAAACAAGAAAATAAAGACATTTTAAGAAGTATGTTTTGATCTACATTTAGACTCCTCCAGTTCTTTTTCTGGTGATGATTTGCATTTTTCATTATAAGTCCTTCCAAATTGTCTTGGATCATTGTATTAATAAGTCATTCACAACAGATCATTGAACAATATTGCTGTTACTGTGTGCAATGTTCTCCTGGTTCTCCTTATTTTACTTTGCATCAGTTCATGAGTCTTCCCAGGATTTTCTAAAAGTATCCTGCTCATCATTTTTTTTACAGCACAAGATATTCCATTAGAATAAAATACCATATCTTGTTCAGCCATTCAGCAATTAATGTGCATCCCCTCAATTTCCAATCCTTTGCCAACCCAAAAAGACCTGCTTATAAATGTTTCTGTAATTATAGGTCTTTTCCCCCTTTTTCTTTAATCTCTTTGGGATACATAACTAGTAGAAGCATTGGTAGCTTAAAGGGTATGTACAGTTGTATATCCCTCTGGGTACAGTTCCAAATTGATCTTCAGAATGTTTCAATCAGTTCACAACTGTTCATCAGCTCAGAGTTGTCTATTGTTTCAACTAGTTTTTTTAGTTGATTCTTTAAGATTCTGTAAGTATGCCATCAAATCATCTGCAAAGAATGATAATTTTGTTTCCTCATTGCCTATTCTAATTCTTTCAATGTCATTTTTTAGCTTTTGTACTTTTTTCCTATTTGGCCAATTCTGTTTTTTTAAGGGGTACTTCTTTTCAGTGGATTTTTTTGTGCCTCTTTTACCATTTGGTCAATTCTGGTTTGTATAGCGTTATTTTCTTCAGTATTTTTAATGTATCTTTGGCCAAGATGTTAACTCTTTTAATAACCTTCTTGTATCACTTTCATTTCTTTTCCCAATTTTCCCTCTACTTCTTTTATTTGAGTTTTTAAAATCTTTTTTTTTTCAGATTTTCCCAGGAATTCTTATCGGGTTTGTGTCCAATTCATATTTTTTCTTTACCTATAATTGCTTTAATATCATTGTCTTCTTCTGATTTTGTGTCATGATCTTCACTGTCACTGTAGTTGTTATTTCACAGTCACACTATTTTGTTGTTGTTTGCTCATTTTTAGCCTAGTTCTTGACTTTTTAACTTTATGCTAAAGTTAGACTCTGCTCCCTGGACAGAAAGAACACCTTCTCAAACTTCAGGATTTTCGGCTGCTGTTTTCAGAACTAGTTCTGAGGTTCTGTAAGTTTTTGGTTCTTCCAAGGTGATATGATCTAAGGAGAGGTGTGATCACTGCTCTGGTCTGTGACCATGTATTCTTTTCTGTCCTGCAACTGTGACCAGGGCCCTGCTCCCCTGCAAACACAAATACTAATGTGCTAGTGCTTCTCTTTGCCCTGGACTATAACCCAGAACTATGTATGGGGAATGCAACAGAGTCTTGCACTCAGTGCCATTAAAAGGTTCATGTAATCTCCTTCTGACCAGTAACCCACCCCTTACCATCTGTGAGCTGTGAACTCCTGAGGCTGCTGCTCCTGATGCAACTACTGATGCAGCCACCTGCAATTCCTGCTAAAAGAGGCATCTGATCTTATTATTTACATTACTGAATTAGGAAGTGATGATTTTGAAACAGTCTGATTTTTTTATATTACCAGTGATTGACATCAGATATTTGGATAAGTATACAGATAGGTAGCCATCTGAGACAGAGGAGAAATCCAGGATACAGTTGTGGAGAAGCTATCCAGGGTGGAATTGTGAAAATCAAAGTAAGAAAAAAATAATCCAACATACCAGTTCTCTCACTATATCCTCAATGAGCTATCTATTTAACCTTTGCTATATTTTCTTATCTGTAACATTAGAGGGGTGTACTTATATGCTGCCTTACAAGAACATTAGAAGGATTACATATCTATTTACAAAATGTTTTTAATGCTTCTAAAGAAATGTGTTATGTAAGTATCAATAAGTGAAAATATTATCATAACCATAGCTTTGCAAACATTTGTTATCTGCAGCTGTGCTATAAGATTGGCAATTTGGCAGTATATGAAGCAATAATATAGACTTCTAGCTTTAAATTTTGTTATATCCAGCCTACAGAGTTGCTTTCATTTTTAAAATATTCTGATTTATATCATGTAGTGAGTGAATACACAAATATTCCCTTAGCAGAGATTGTTCTACCCTGGTGATAATGAATTGTCATCATTTCAGCTCATGAAATAAGCCACAACTGAAATCAAAGCAATTTGCTAAAATAACAAGTTAAGATCATCTCCTTTTCCCATCTTTGTCACTGACTGCATATGTGTCCAGGCCACTATTCAAGTAATGACAGCCTATTATTGTCAGTCTTTGTTGAGAATCTGAAAGGAAACAGCAAATAAACAGATACTCTCTATACTCAAGGTACGACATTTGTATATGAATGGAAAAATTTCATTTAATTTTATTAATTTATGTTTTACCAACTGTACAGAAGCATTTCCAGTCTTTATTAACAGTTGGCATCATGCAAAAGACAGAGAAATCTTCACTGGACAGATTAGATAGATAGATAGATAGATAGAAAGATATATATACACCTATATATAAATATAGATATAGATATAGCTGTTGTACATATACTCATAAGTTTCATAAGCAGAGGACCTGAGAGGGATAGTAAGAAAACTTGTCAATTCCAAGGAATCTACTAATGAAATCCCATGGTCAACACAGAAAAAACTGAACTGGCTGATTTAAAGCAACGTTAATAAAAATTAGTATTTTATTCTATTTACTATTAGAGTAAATATGGAATATTAATTACCATTCTCATTTTAAAAGAGTTTTAAGGTTTATCACATGACTTCCTCAAAACCACCCAATGAGTAGGTATTGTTAATGCTATCATCTCAGTTTTACAGATAAGAAAGTGGGTTCCCAAGAGAGCATAGATCCACAGAAGGAAATTTTGAATGGTTCATGATAAAATTACAAGTTATAAACCTGAACAGCAGAAATAAGTGGCAGGAAAAAAATTAGAATACATGGTGGCTTCTCTAGGAAGCTCTCTCTATTTCCTCTTATTTCCATTGTCTTTCCTCTCAATTATATCCTATTTATTCTGTATATATTTGCTTTGTATATATTTGTTTGCATGTTAATTCCCTCATTAGATCATAAGCTTTTTGAGGGTGGAGACTCTTTTGTCTCTTTTTCTATATCTTGAACATAATAGGTGCTTAATAAATATTAATTGATGGATTGATTGAAATATTATTTGAAAAGAGAGAGAAACGACAACTGATGGAAAATGCCAATTCATAGAAGGTCAGTCTAGGAAAAGAGAAGCAAAATGAAATAATATTCAAAGATAACATGTTCTCTCTACAAACAAAATACATTTATCTCAAAAACAGCATAGAGACAACCTAAAAATCACAGGTCTTCCAGAAGATAAAAGTTTTAAAAATACCACAATGCAAGAAATAATACCTTAGATAATGATAATATCTTAGAAGCTCTAATTTCATGGAGAATATGTAGGTAAAGAAAAAGGAATAGATAAATATAAAAGCCATAAAACAAAGAATCCTGAGCATAGATATCAGGACACACCTAGGTTTGAAGACTACCGGCTTCATTTATTCAATGTGTGATGAAAGGCAAATCACTTTGCCTCTCTAATTCTTAGTTTTACCTATTTGTGAAATGGGGATAATGATACATATACTACCTATCTCGCAGGGTTATTGTGAGGAAAGTGCATTGCAAATATAAAGCAATGCATAAATGTGTATTTAATTACTAAATATAAAATAGGAAAAACATTTATCAAGTGCTTACACTATGTGTTAGATTCTGTGCTAAGAATGGAATAAATGAAAAGAATGGATAGAAGGAATTAAGTAAAAGCTATAACAAGAGATAAGAAATGGAATTTGGTCTCTGAAAGATAATAAACAGTTTAGGAAAAAAAGATAGAATGAATCAATAAACACTTATTAAGCTGCTACTTTTCAGGCACTGTGCTAAGAGCTGGGAATACAAAGAGAGGCAAAAGGCAGACTCCATCTCCAAGGAGTTTACAATCTAAAGGGGAAGACAACATGCAAACAAATATATGCAAATCAAGCTATATACAGGATATATAGGAAATAATTAGCAGAGGAAATGCACTGAAATTAGGAGGGGTTGGGAAAAGATTACTGTAGAAGGTGGGATTTTGGTTGGGATTTAAAGGAAGTCAGAGAAGTCAGTAGTTGAAGTGGAGGAGGGAGAGCATTCCAAGCATGTGGGAAACAGAGAATTCTTGAAGCCAAGAGATAGCATTTTTTTTGTTTTTTGTTTTTTTAATGGGATGGAGAGTCTCGTTCATGGAGCAGCCAGAAGTCCATTGTAACTATTCTGAAGAATGGACATCAGGGAGTGAGGTATAAGAAGACTGAAAAGGTAGAAGGTGTTTGGGATGAAAAAACCTCATCCATAATTTAATAAAAAAAAACAAAACAGTGATCTCTTAGGATAAGAATAGGAATTTATTCTCTTCCCCAGGAGAAAAGGATGGTCTTCCCCATGACTGATCATGGGAAAGAGGCCCCCAAAGAGTGGTAAACAAAGTTTTTAAACCCTAACACAGCAGGGTTATATTTCCCCCAGTGTCCCTCACTCCCATTGGTTGGGGAAGCAGCTCGGGGCTGTCTCTGACTCCCGCTGCTGGGAGGAGGGGCCCACAGAGGCAGGAAAGCAGACAAAGGACTGAAGGTGGGGGCGAAAGACTCCCAAAAGGACTTGCTGCTGATTGACAGCAGTAATGGGGGGGAGGGTATTTAACAATCCAAAACTTCCTGAGAAGTTTTCACTCCCCCAAGACAAAGGGAATTAGAATATAAAGAGTTTTTGAAGGCCAAAGAGAATATTTTATATTTGATCCTGAAAGCAAAAGGAAACCATTGGAGTTGGGGGTGTGGGGTGGGAACAGGGAAAAGGGCCAAGTTCAGAGCTGAATTTTAGGAAAATGACATTAGTCATAGAATGGGGTATGGGTTGGAGTGTGGAGAAACTTGTTGCGGGCTGACCCAGGAACAGGTTATTACAATAATCAATGTGCAAGGTGTTAAGAACCTACACTAGATTAGTGGCAGTGTCAGAGGAAATAAGAGGTGTATTCAAGAGAGGATGTATAGGGGAAATCGTCAGACCTTTGACAGATTGGATATGGGGTATAGGAATAGTGAGAAATCTAGGATGATTTCTAGGTTGTGAACCTGAGGAACTGGGAGGATAATGCTATAATGCTTATGCTGTAGTAGGCAAAGTAGGAGGCAGGGGAGGGCTTAAGGGGAAAGGTAATGAGTTTTGGAATATTGAGTTTAAGATATTTATTGGACATCCAGTTAAAGACTTCTGAAAGATAGTTGGAGATGTGAGAATGGACGTCAGCAGAGAGACTGGGAAAGGAAATGCAGATTTGAGATGGTTATAAATTATCATAGGGATAGTAGCTAAATCCATGGGAGTTGATAAGATAGGTAAGTAATGACAAGGACGAAGATAAAAGATTATTAGACAGAAGCCTGAGGGACACCTATGGCTAGAAGGCATTATCTGGAGAACGATTCAGCAAAAGAGACAGAAAAGGAGCAATCATACAGGTAATAGGACAATCAGGCAACTGTGGTGTTTCCAAAAACTAGAGAGAAGAGAGTGTCAAGGAGGAGAGAGCAATCTCAAAGGCCACAGAAAGGTAACGGAGAATGAGGACCGAAAAAAGGCCATTGGATTTGGCAACTAAGAGATCATTACTAACTTTGGAAAGGGCAGTTTTGGTAGAATGAGAAGGCTGAAAACCAAATCGTAAGAAGTTAAAAAGAGAAACAGAGGAGAGGAAAATGGACACACCTTTATTTTTTTTAAATGCCTTTTTTGAGAAGTTTAGCTACAAAAAGCAGAAGAGATATTAGAACATACATATGGATATTGTTATATAGATAATTAGAATTGGTGGAAAGATCAAATGAGTGTTTTTTTTCAAGATAGGGTTGAAATGAACATGTAAGTAGGCAGTAGAGAATGAGCCAGTAGAGTGAGAGAAATGAAAGCAAGTACAAGAGTGGGGATGACAGAGAGGGCAACGTATTGGAGGAGAAGATGGAATGACAGCACTTGAATAAGTAAAGGAAGTAGTCTTGATAAGGAACAAGACTGGCTTCTAAATGATAGGAGATGAGAAAGAGGAGTGAAGTGGAGCTCAGTGAATGGTCTCAATTTTTTCCATAAAATATTAAGAAAAGTTCTTAGCCAAGAGCATGGGAGAGGGAGGAGAACAACAGGACGTCTGAGGAGGGAGGGAAGAGTTTGGAAGAGATACTGAGGAAAGTAGAATAATGAGTTGATAAGGGAAGAAGTTGTAAATACCCTAAACTATAAAAAGGAAGGATCAAACTTCACTCAATAATTCAATGAGACAAGATGTATTGTAACAGGCAAAAACAGAAAGTTCAGGAAAACATGTGCATTATCAGTTATTTAAAAGCAACTGATCTGAAAACAAAACAAAAGGAGATAATTAATTATTAGACTCCAAGAAAACAATGCCTAAAAAAACCTCTGGATATCACATTTCAAGAAATCATACTGTTCAGTACAATTAGCAACAGAGGGGAAAGGAAAAAATTGCATGTCACATCCTCAAAGATATCTAAAATAAAATACAAAAAGAAATGTCAAAGACAAGATCCAGAGTTTCTTTGAAGGTAAAAAAAACTTGCAAGTGGTTGGAAAAAAAAGAGATCAAGTACCAACAGACATGACCAACTGAGATTGTATACCCAATGTTATAGAACCTGTAAGAGAGAAATAAAGAGAAAGCCTATAATAAGATATGCCAAAGAAGGAATGTTGTGAATATTGTGATTTGTTTCAAATGTTTGCCTTGATTTGTTATGGAATAAATGGAGTGTTTACTATACTGTGTAATAAGAACCTTAAAAGCTGTTCACAGTAGCATTCTTTTAGGAAGCTTCTGCTGAATGGTGTTACAATAACCTCCTTCATAGACATACATGTATGTATACATATAAATACATTTATATTCCCTTCAACTATCTTCACACTGAGAAAAGTTTAATAAATTACAATTACCATTTTTTTTCATGGAGGCATATAAATAGCTCAATTTTTATAAGTTCCTTATGATTTCTTTTCCCTGTTTACATTCTCATACTTCTCTTGCTACTTGTATTTGAATGTCAAATTTTCTATTCAGTTCTGGTTTTTTCATCAAAAATGCTTGAAAGTCTTCCACCTCATTGAATGGTCATATTTTCCTTTGAAACATTATACTCAATTTTGCTGAGTAGGTGACCCTTGGTTTTAATTCTAGCTCCTTTTATCTCCAGAATATCATATTCCAAGCCCTTTGATCCCTTAATGTAGAAGCTGCTAGATTCCGTGTTATCCTGATTGCATTTCCATGATATTCAAAGTGTTTCTTCTTGGCTGCTTGTAATATTTTCTCCTTGGTCAGGGAACTCTGGAACCTGGCTATAATATTCCTAGAAAGTTTCTTTTTGGGATCTTTTTCAGGAGCTGATTGGTGAACTCTTTCAATTTCTACTTTGCCCACTGGTTCTAAAATATCTGGGCAATTTTCTTTGAGAATTGCTTGAAGGAAAATTTCTAGATTCTTTTTTTTAATCATGGCTTTCAGGTAGTCCAATAATTTTTACGTTGTCTCTCCTCGATCTATATTCCAAGTCAGTGGTTTTTCCAATGAGATATTTCACATTGCCTTCTATTTTTTCATTTGTTTGGATCTGTTTAATACTATCATGATTTCTCATAAAGTCATTTGCTTCCATTTGCTCCAATCTAAATCTGAAGGAATGATTCTCCTCAGTGAGCTTTTGAGATTCTTTTTCCATCTGGAAAATTCAACTTTTTAAGGCATTCTTCTCCTCATTGGCTTTTTAGGCCTCTTTTGCCATTTGAGTTAGTCCATTTTTTAAGGTTTTATTTTCTTCAGTCAGGTTGTTGACTCTCTTTTCATGATTTTCTTGCATCATTCTCATTTCTCTTCCCAATTTTTCCTCCACTTCTCCTATGTTTCTTTTTGATAAAATTGTATAATTTCATTGTTTTTGTTAATATGATATATCATTTATGTTAAACACATAAACCAGCACAGGAATAAATGGGTATTTTCTTAATATGGTAAACAATAATTACATAAAACAAAGAACTAGGATTAACTATAATGAAGAAACAATTGAAGCCTTTTGAATATGATCAGTAGTAAAACAAGGCTATTCATTTTCTTTTTTTAAAATATTTTTAAATTTGTTTTCTTGTTTACATCATTCATTTTCATTACATTTTTTGAATTACAAATTTTCTCCCTGTCTTGTCCCTGCCTCAACCCTAAAACAGCAATCCCACTGTAAAGTCCCTCCCCTGCTCTGTCTCTTATTTTCTGGTAGGGCAGGGAGGGTTTCCCTATCCCAGCCCCTGTATATCTTAATTCCTAGTTGCAGGTATTGCAGAACTTTAAATTCTAGATTATTTCAATTCCTCCCTAGGCACCCACTCCCACTGGAAGGACAATCAATTCAATACAGGCTGTGGATGTGTGATTATACAGGACATCTTCATAGTGGACATATTGTGACAATGATCATCTGTCTCTTCCTCTTATATCTCCCCCCCCCTTGTTCTGTTCTCTACCCTGTCCCTGTCCCTTTACTGAAGTGTGTGCTTCCAGCATTCCTCCCCCAGACCTTGC
>JAQQSW010024009.1:0-10166 GCA_028646575.1 Pseudocheirus occidentalis
TAACACCTATACAACCAGACTATTGTACAATGTGAAGGAGTTTGCAGATCCTATACATGATTGTATGCCACCATGGGGGGGTCGGGTAGGGGATGGAGAGGAAGGGGAGAAAAATCTATAACTGAAGTGACTATGGAACAGAATCTTGTAACCTAAAAGTGAACAAACAAGTTAATTTTCAAAAAAATAATAATAAAAAAAGAAAAAATAAAAAAAATAATCATAACTGTGAATGTGAATGGGATAAATTCAGCTCCAAAACAGAAGATGACAATATTAGAATGGAGTACAAATAAGAATCAAACCATATGTTGTTTACGAACATAAAACAAAGATATAAGAGTTAAAATAAGGGGCTTGAGCAAAGTCTGTTACTTATCAGCTGATTTTTTTTTAAGCAGAAGAAGCAATGATGATCTCAGTCAAGAAAACAGCAAAAACAGACCCGATTAAAGGGATGATTATGTTGAATGTAACCACAGACATCAATACTTACACATCAATCAATACACATATCAATACTTAACAATTAGCATCTAAATACTTAAAAGGAAAATCTCGAGTTAGAAACAGATAATAAAATTATAGCAGTAGGGAGCCTCATTGTACCCCCTGACCTCAAGGAACTCATAATCTAATGAAATTCACACTTACCAAACTAGGTTTGCAAAAAAAGGAAAATGTTGGTGGAGCTATAGGAAAGATTCATATCAAAGCATACTATGAATAACTGTGGATGGTGGGACCAGCCATTCTTTAAAGCAATTTGGTACTATGACCCCCAAAAGTACTACACTGTGTAGACCCTTTGACCCAATGATTTCCCGGCTAGGCCTATATTCCAAAGAATTCAGATAAAGAATTCGGACAAAGGGACACCCACACGAACAAAAATATTTATAGCAGCTTTTTTTTTGGGGGGGGGGGGCAAAGAACAGAAACTAAAGGTATGTTCATCAATTAGAGAATGGTAGAAGAAAGTATGTTATCAGTCATTCAGTCAATAAGGGTTTATTAAACTTATATGACAGGGAGACACTGTGCACAGCCCTGAGGTTACAAAGACAGGCAGAAATAGTCCCTGGCCCTCTGGGAAACCATACTCTAAACATACATTCTAAACATCCAAATAACTATGAACACACAAGGCATATACGGAGTAAACTGGTGGTAACTTCGGAGGGCAAGCACTAGGGAGAGTGCAGGGGTGGGAAGCACTCTAGGAAACTCTTTGCACAAGGTAGGATTTTAGGCTGAGTCCTAAGTGAAGCTAGAGAAGTCAGGAGGCAGAGACAGAGAGGAAAAGAATTACATTCATGAGGAACAGCCAACAGAAAACATACTGAGTAGAGACACAGTGTCACGTGTGAGGGTTCAGCAAAAAGACTGATATTTATAGACATTAGAGGAAATAAACGGGAGTAAAGAGAGAAGAAGACTGGAAATACTGGAAGGAGGCTATGCTGTAGAGGGCTTTGTAAGCTAAACACAAGACTTTATTTATATTTGTCTGGGAGGTAACAGGGAGCCGCTGGAGTTTACTGAATAGAGGAAGGATATGGTCACAATTATGCTTTAAAAAAATCACCTTGGCAGTGGTGCAGGGAATGAAGTGGAATGGGGCAAGACTTGAGTCAGGGAGACTAATGAGGTTAATATAAGCCAGGCAATAATTAGTTTGTTCGGGGCATGGAGAGTTTAAGATGTGTATGTCTCATAGGAAATGAAGAAACGGACAATCACAAAGAAATCAGAGATTTGAATGAACTGTTACAAACTGAAGTGAGCAGACCAAGAGAACAATTTAAACTCCGTTGTAAAAATGAACTCATATGTTGGAGATGCTAAATAGATTCTAACGTCACATAACTTTTACATATATTCTCCCCTACATAACTTTACAAGAGACAAAGCTTTAGGAAGTCTTTTCTCAATGCCTTCTGAAGAAAATGAACACAAATCAGGATGAAAGTAAATGATGGTAAGGGAAGTTGGAAGTTGGAAGATCCAAAGGCAAAATAAAAAAGTGAAAGCCGGTATAATGTTTTGCACACAAGAGGATAGATAAAGTTTCTGGTTAACTGAAACAAGTCTCAACATGCATCACCAAAATGAGAGAACTGTTTTGATGACTGTGGTTCAGTCAATTAAATTACAACTTTGGAGAATAACTCCCAACCAGAAGACACAACAATGAATTTGATATGGCTACATGAGAAATGGCATTTCAAATATAATTTCAAGGAAGATAAGAATCAAAGGAACTTTAAGTGAAACTGAAATGTGTGTCTTAATATAGTGAACTGCTCTACTTTTTTGACTTTAAGATCCAGAAGGGATATCAACAATTCGTACTTGCTGAATCTATTTTTATTAAATATTGAATCTTTTCTTATTAAATTATCCTTCTAAAAAGGAGGAAAAAAATAATCAGTTATACATTTTCCAAACAGAATATTAATATTTGTTATTTAGAAAAAGCTCAAAGATATGGTTAGCATTCTTACATAGACACAACAGGACAACATTATGCCACAGAATCACTGTTGCTACTTTTAATAAATGTACTACCTCATAGGATTACACATTTAACTGACTTAATTAAAATTTAATAATATTTTAAGCTTTGTTCAGACCTGTGATTTCAAACAACTTTAAATGCATTCCTTTACCAATTATCCCTTAGATGTCTGTATTTCTGAGAGAAATGATAATAACCAGTTGTTAATGTGGGGATCCCAATATCCAATAAAAAGCTGGGTTAAGCTTATAAATCAACAGTGACAATATTATTCAAATTAATTTGTGGATTTAATAAAATAATCATGAGCTACACCATATGGGTAAATGAAGTAATAAAATTTATGTGAGAAGAAAAACAAATTGCTCCTTCCCCCTGTGAAAGGGAGACATCATAATATAGAGAAAAGAGTTTTGGGTCTATAATTATAAATGACAATGTCAAAATTTGAAGGAAAAATAAAGTTAAAAGAGATCAAAAGAAAATATATAAACAGTATATCATTGCTACTTTATTATAGTTAATAGACATATTATTGTATAGTTGTATGCTGTTGTATAAATTAATTACAAATAACATCAAGTTTATGTGGTTTTGAGAATGATCATTTTATTTGTATATTTAAAATTTTAATTCTGTTGATGGTTAGCAATTTACATGAAAGATATGGGGTCACAGCAAAAGGACTTTCTCTGATACCATCAAATCATTTAGCCTAAATAAGCCTGCATTTATCAGTAAAATGGGGATGAATAATATTTGCCCTATACCTCATACTGGGAGAGAGTTCAATAAACTAACAATCATTAAAAAGTACTACATAAACATAGTATTATTAAATTCAATACACAGTGTTTAAGTTCCACTCAACTCAAACAAAGTTTAGCTATGACAGATGATGTGCCCTCATGGAATTCATAGTCTAGTAGGAACTATAGTCTATATATATATATATATATATAAATAAAATCATACAGTGCAAAGAAGTGCATTTTTTTAAAAAAGGTGTATTACTTGAGGTCAGGAAAGGCAAAGAACTTTATAGTCTGAGGGATAAGGTTTTGTAAGAGAAGTTACACTTAAAATAAATTTTTATTCTTAACTGTTGTATTTTTTATTTATTCCTCCTTCTTGCCTTTATCCTAGGGCAATTAAATTATAACACACACACACCCCACCAAAAAAGGCTGTTTTTTTTAAAAAAGGGGTTTTTCCAACAAAATTTTTCAACAAAACCAATAAAAACACTAGCAACAACTAATCACACATGCTCCCTGGCAACTCTACTGTTGATTCCAACTTGAGGGCAGAAAGAAACATTTCTGGTCAAGAGGGAGTGGCATCACTTTGAGTCCCAAGAAAGAAGGTGCCCTGAGGAAGACAGCTCACAGTCACAAGAATCAGGTGCCTTTCCTGGGTAATGACCAGAGTACAGATCAAGCAAGCAGTGACCACACCTCTCTCCTGATCACACTACCTTGGAAATACTGAAAACTTTCTGTTGGGAGCCAGGTTTGGGGAGCCCTGCTGTCCTGCAGCAGGACTGGGAGAGTGTGGGAGCCCCAAAGTCCCCAGGGAGGGCTGAGAAAGCGTCACTAACCCAGAGGTTACTAGTGAATGCACTCGGAATGGTGAAAGTAGAGAGCCAATGTTTATTGTTCCAGGAACAGCTTTATAGAGCCATAGTCCTTCCTAATTGTTTTCCCCTGCAGACATTGCATATTTCTATGTTCCCAGGCCATGGGTATATTTGCCATGCTTATCTCCAGGACCTAATCCTCACACCTATGTGTTTGCACCCTTTCCTGGGGAATGGGGAACCGATCCAGGCCCATCAGCAAGCCAAACACCTGAAAGGGCTTGTTCAGCCATCAGGCTCTGAGGCCCACTTGCCTGTGGTCCTCAACAACTTTCAAACTCCCAGAACTAGCTTTGAAAATAGCAATGAGAAAAAGCCTTAATCTTGAGACAGAACCCTTTACTCCAATTCAAGGAAAAGAGGCCAACATTAACTTCAAGTCCTAAATCAAGAAATAGGGTGTAAAAACATACAAACAACCACAACAAAAACAACTTGGCCATAAAAAGTGAGAGGAAAGAGCAAGATAAACTCAGAAGACAATGAAGTCAAAACAGCTGCAAGCAGAGCTCAAAGAAAACTGTGAATCAGACACAAGGTCAACAAGAATTCTTTAAAAGAGCTAAAAATGATTGTCATAATCAACTAAGAATGGCAGAGGAAAATTCAAGCAAAGAAATGAAAGCCTAAGAACAAAATTACAAAAAGACAAAGGCCTAGTAAAAGAGACACACACACACAAACTGAAAATAACACTTTAAAAAAACATAACTGGTCAAATGGAAAAAGAAGAACAAAAATTCACTAAAGAAAATTATTTCTCAAAAAGCAGAATTGCATAAATGGGAAAAAAAGAGATAAAAAAAATCACTGAAGAAATTCATTAAAAGTCAGAATAAGCTAATGACTCCATGCACCAAGAAAAAATGAAACAAAATCAAAAGAAGAGAAACTGAAATATCAGAAAAAAAAAAAGACTGACCAAGAAAACAGATTAAAGGGAGATCATTTGAAAATTATTGGATTATCTGAAAGTCATGATGAAAGAAAGAGTCTACACATCTAGAAATTATCAAGGAAAACTATCCTGATGTCCTGGAAGCAGGGGATAAAACAGAAACTTAAAGAATCCACTGATCACCATGTAAAAGAAATTCCAAAATGAAAGCCCCCAGAAATATTATAGCCAAATTCCAGAATTCCTAGGACAAAGAGAAAATACTTCAAGAAGCAAGAAACTATTCAAATACCATGGAACCAAAATCAGGAGGACACAAGACTTAGCAGCTGTCACATTAAAGGAGCAGTGGGCTTGGAATATGACACCCTGGAAGGAAAAAGAACAGGAATTACAACCAAGAATAACCTACCCAGGAAAACTGAGTATGTAACTTCCAAAGGGGAAAACATGGAAATTTAATGAAATTAGAAGACTTTCAAGTATTATGGATAAAAAGACCAGAGCTGAATAGAAAATCTGACTTTCAAACATAAAACCCAAGAGAAGCATAAAAAGAGAAACATGAAAGAGAAAACGTGTAAAACTGTGTACCTTTCCACACAGAAAGATGATACATGGATCTTCTAAGTATGAGGGTAATTGGAAGGATTCTAAACAGAAGGGAAACATGGGAGTGAGTTAATCAAGGTGAGATGATGGGGGCGGGGGGCGAGAAATGGACAGGTGAGAAAGAGGGAAGACCAAGAAGGGAAAGGAAGAACAGAGAAAATTATCTCATGTGAAAGAGTTGTACAAAGCAGAGCTTTCACAAGAGAGCAAAATGGTGAGGGAAGAAAGTCAACATTTGAACCTCATTCAAAACTAAATTGATTCTAAAAAGTAATACATACACAAACACAAACACACACACACTCAATTAAGAAAGAAATTATTATTTCTCTCTTGTATTAATAGCTGATTAGTGAATCACGACCAAGGTTTTTCCTCTTTTCTACTTCCTCATTCAGAAATCAACCAATGTGGGACATCTTTCACAAAGACTTATCCAGGATAAGATCTAATAAGACAGCAAAAGAAATTCCAAGCTTAGGATAATGAGAAGATTGCTGCTTCATTGTTTACTCAGACAGGTCTCAGAAAATGTGGATTTTTGTCAATTGATATGGAAATTGATAAGTCTAATTGATCAAGACTTAGGTGATCCAAGTCACCTACTTCAAGACCCTCATTTGAATGAGCCCAAATTACATTATAATATTCATCTTCTCATTAATTATTAACCAATCAGTGCTGATGGCCATCCTCAAAAACATCCACTCTTCCAAGAGCATATAAACTGTGAACCCACCACCATGATCCATTTTATTGAGAAATATGCCAGCCTACTTGATAAAATGATTAAATTATCCAGAAACTATGCCTCCTGAACTTTCTAAACACCTTAGTTGGTAATAGAAACCTATCTTAACCACCAGGAAAGCAGGAAAAAAGGAGGGATAAGGGAAAAAGAAAGAGAGAAAAGGGAAGGCAGTGGTCAGAAGCAAAACAGACTTTAGAGGAGGGACAGGAAGACAAGAGAAGTATAAATAGAAGAAAATAGCATGAAGCTAAATACATACTTAGTAATTACAACTGTGAATATAAATGGAATGAACTCACACTCAGAAAATGGAAGCAGAGGACAGAATGTTATATATTAAACAAGAAACACACTTGGAACAGAGAGACATTCAGATAGACAGGCAGGCAGGCAGACAGACAGATACACACACAGTAAAATAAGGGGCTGGAGCAGAATCTATTAAGCGTCAGCTTAAGTAAAAAAAAAAAAAAAAGCAGGAGTAGCAACCATGATCTCAGACACAGACACAGAAAAAATAGATCTAATTAAAAGGGATAAGCAAGAAACCCATATATTGCTAAAAGGAACCACAGACAATATAGTAACACATAGCAATAATAAACATATATACTTCAAATGGCACAGCATCCAAATTTTTAAAGAAAAGGTAAATTATAGGAGAAAATAGTAAAACTATATTAGTAGAGGACCTAAACTTTTCTCTCACAGAGCTAGGAACATCTAACCATAAAATACATACGAAAGACGAACAAAATGTTAGAAAAGTTAGATATGAGAGACCTCTGGAGAAAATTGAATGGAAATACATACGAATAAACCTTTTCCTCAGCTTTACATGGCACTTTCACAAAACGTCACAACCAAATGCAGAAAGGCAGAAGTATTAAACCCTTTTCAAACTACAATGCAATTAAAAATTACATTTAATGAAGGATCACGAAAGCATACATTAAAAGATAACTGGAATGTAATACTATAATCATAAAGAGTGAGTGAGCCAAAGCAAAAAAAAAGTCATAGAAATAATCAGCAATTTCATTTAAAAAAATGACAAGGATGAATATCATAGAAAAATTTGTGGGATGCAACCAAAGCAATACTTCGGTGAAAAGTGATTATCTCTGAATGCATGCATCAATAAAAGAGAGAAAACAGATCAATGAATTGTGCAGGCAACTAAAAAAAAACCCCTTGAAAATGAGAAAAAGAAAAATCCTCTAGTAAAAATTAAAATGGAAAACCTGAAAATCAAAGGAGAGATTAAAGAAAGAAAATTACTGAATTTATAAATAAAAGTAGCCAGTGGTTTTATAAAAAACAAGCAAACAATAAACCACTGATTAATTTGACTTAAAAAAAGAAAAAAAACAAATTTTTAGTATTAAAAATTAAAATGGTGACTGCATCACCAAGGAAGATGAAATTAAAGCAATTATTAGATGTTATTTTGCCAATTATATGCCAGGAAACCTGACAATCTAAGCAAAATGGATAAACTGCCAAGGATTAGCAAAAGAGGAAATAGAATATTTAAATAACTCTATCTTAGAAAAACAAATTTAACAAGACATAAATGAGCTCCTTAAAAAAAAATCCCCTGTACCAAAAGATAATTCTACCAAACATTTAAGGAATGATTAAGCTCAATACTATGTAAACTATTTGAAAAAATAGGTAAAGGAGACATTTTACTGGGACAGAGAGAAGATGGCAGAGTAAAAGCAGAGACTTGCTTGAGCTCTCCCCACAAAATGACTCTAAACAAATTCTACAGCAACAGAATCCACAAAATGACAGAGTGAAACAAGTTTCCAGCCCAAGACAACCAGGAATGTGGACAGGAAAGGTTTGTTCCACAACTCTGAAAGAAAATCACAGTCAAGAGAGGGCCATAGCAGCACAGATGGGGGTGGGAGCAGGTCTCAGAGGACTGAATCACTGGCAGTTGTGATAGTGTCCAGACTTCTCAACCCACAAATGCAAAAGTTAACAAGAAGGTTATAGGAGAGGTGAGAGAAAAATACGGTCTGGCCCCAGACCCAAGGTAGTGGCAGCAGTGGCTGCAGCTGCAGTGGTAGTGGCTGCTTCCAGAATTCTCAGCCCACAGATGGTAGGAGGATCAAGTGACTGATCAGAAGGGAATTGCAGGGATTTATTTGCTGGCACCGAGGCAGGATTCTCTTGCCTTGCCCATGCTTCCATCTGGGTGATGGAGCTTGTGGCGGCAATGGAGAGGGAACCCTCCTCATAGTTCCAAGGAAGAAAAGAGTGCTTGTGATCACTCACAGACAATAGCACAGGCCAAGAGAGGAGCAAACACCTATCCTTTGAAAACACGACCTTTGAAAAACTAAAAATTTACAGGTTCCTGGAAATATCACTGAAAACAGGGGCACAAAGTCCCTGAAGTACAGCCTCCACACTGGAAGCAGAATGCTACCTAAACAAAGGGGTAAAAAGTCAAGTAATTGGCTGGAAAAATGGGCAAACAGTAGAGAAAAAAAAATCAGACTATAGAATATTACTTTGATGACAAGGAAGATCAAAAACATACAACCAGAAAGACAAGTCCAAGCCTCCAAGAAAAATATGAATTAGCCACAAGCTACATAAGAGCTCAAAAAGAATTCTGAAAATCAAGAGAAGCAGAGGAAAAATTTGGAAAAGAAATGAGAGCGATGCAAGAAAATCATGAAAAATGAGTCAAGAACTTGCTAAAGGAGACCCCCCCCCCAAAATACTGAAGAAAATAACAGCTTAAAAAATAAACTAACCCAAATGGCAAAAGAGGTCCAGAAAGGCAATGAGGAGAAAATGCCTTAAAAATCAGAGTTGCCCAAATGGAAAAGGAGGTTCAAAATCTTAATGAAGAAAATAATTCCTTAAATATTAGAATGGTGCTAATAGAAGCAAATTACTTTATGATGAACCATGAAATTATAAAACAAAATCAAAAGAATGAAAAAATAGAACACAATGTGAAATATCTCACAGGAAAACCACTGACCTGGAAAACAGATCCAGAAGAGATCATTTAAAAATTATCAGACTACCTGAGAGCCATGATCAAAAAAAGAGGCTAGATTTCATCTTGCAAGAAATTATCAAGGAAAATGGCCCTGATATTCTAGAACCAGGGGGAAACAGAAATTGAAAGAATTCACTGATTACCTCCTGAAAGAGATAAAAAAAGGAAAACTCCAAGGAATATTGCAGCCAAAATTCTGAGTTCCCAGGTCAAGAAGAAAATATTGTAAGCAGCCAGGAAGAAACAATTAGAGTAGGTGGCAACACAAGATTTAGCAGCTTCTACCATTAAGGGATCAGAAGGGTTGGAATATGACACTCCAGAGGGTCAAAGGAGCTAGGATTAAAACCAAGAATCATGTACCCAGAAAAAATGAGTATAATACTTGGGTGGGGGGGGGGGGGGTTGGAATATATATTCAATGAAATAGAGGAGTTTCAAGCATTCTTGAACGAAAGACCAGAGCTAAATAGAAAATCTGCCTTTCAAACACAAACATATATGTGTGTGTCTAAATTGTTTAAACACATATATATGTATGTGTGTATGTACATATGTATACATACATATATGTATATAAATATATATGTGTTAGTGTGGGCATTTGTATACATAGACAGAGGGCATAGGATGAGTTGAATATGAAGGGATGATATCTAAAAAAATAAAATTAAGATGTGAGAGAGGAATATATTTGGAGAAGAAGAAAGGGAA
>JAQQSW010024010.1:0-10166 GCA_028646575.1 Pseudocheirus occidentalis
ACAATGTGAAGGAGTTTGCAGATCCTATACATGAGTGTATGCCACCATGGGGGGGTCGGGTGGGGGATTGGGTGGAAGGGGAGAAAAATCTATAACTGAAGTGACTATGGAACAGAATCTTGTAACCTAAAAGTGAACAAACAAGTTAATAAAAAAAAAATTCAAAAATAAATAAATAAATAAATCAGACTTTTGGGAAATTCTGTACAGTTAGAGAACCTGGATTTAAATAAAAAATTCTATCACTTTTAAACTGTGATATTCTGGGCAATAAGTTTACTTTTTTTGACTTCCACTGATCTATAAAATTTGAGAATCTTATGAAATAAATTTTAAGTGTAATTTCAGTAAAAAAAAAAAAAAGAGTGTTCAGGGCATCATAAAAGCACCTTGGAATGTTTCTATCAAAATAAAACTGAATTTCATTTGCCTTCTTGCTGAGCCAGGAATCTTACATCTCTCTAAGCTTTATCTTCACCTTACTTTTGATGGAGCTAAAAGCTGTCTTCTTGGAGATAGATAGCACATGTGTGATTCTTTTTTCACAGCATGACTAATATAAAAATAGGCATTTTGCAATTTCATTTTATTTTTTGAGGCAGTTGAGTTTAAGTGACTTGCCCAGGGTCACACAACTAATATATGTCTGAGGTAAAATTTGAACTCAGGTCTTCCTGACTCCAGGGTTCTATCCACTGTGCCACCTGGCTGCCCCAAATATAGAAAAGTTTTCCATGATTGCACATTCACAACCTGTATAAAATTGTTTACTGTCTTAGGAACGGGCGGGGGGCAGGAAAAAGAGAGAGAAAATCTGGAACTCAAAATTTTGTTCGAAATGAATGTTAAAAACTGTTGTTACGTGTAATTAGGGAAAAAATACTATTCTAAATGGAAAAAACAGAGATGGATGAACTATCCTGCTGGTAAACTCTGTGAAGGTCTTGATTTTCTTTTAGTAACCAAGCATTCAAACTCTGCTGCAGAGAGTACAACTCTGATGGGTTGACGACATTGTTTGAATGCCACACACACATTTACCTAAAAGGCTATTTCATGGCTAACTCACATAAGTCAAGCACTCACATGGCAGTCAGCAAAAATGATACAAGGACACTCTCAAGGTCTCTCTGAAAATCTTTGGTATTGATTGTGAGACATGAGAGGCACTGGCATAGGACTGTCCAACACGGCATTTCTGCATCAAAGAGGTCACTGTACTCTGTGAGCAAAGCAGAATTGTAGTAGCTCAAAAGAAATGGGAGATGCTTGAATTTAGAGACATCTCCACTCCAAATGCTCACATGAACTATTTGTGCCTAACCTGCTATAGATGCTTCGAAGCCTTTGTTGGTCTGATCAGTCACATTTAGACACACTACACATTGACCCAGACTTAATGATGTCCTTTTGGTCCTCTTCGAGTAAGAAGGACAACAACCTTTACACACACACATACACACACACATAAGTCTATGTATATATCTATGTATGTGTATGTTTATGTATGTATATACAAACTATATATATATATATATATATATATATATATATATATATATGCACGTTTTCAATTACACATAGTGATTCTTTTGTTTGCTTATTTCTTTTCTGAATTTTACAAGGGTCCTTACTGTCAAGAATCTCACCCCACAGGGTTATTTGTGTATATTAAAAAATAAGCAAACTAAACAAGAGGGAACTCTACCAACAAGCACATGTTTACTATGGAGGAATGCCTTAAAGGTTAGTTGTAGTTTGACCCAATCCCCTTCTACTCCTTCAGTCATTTGAGATGCCCAAGCCATTGAAAATGAAAATCTAGAAGCATCATCATCATCATCATCATCATCATCATCACTAGCATTTATAAAGCACTTTACATTTTGCAAGATACTTCATACATACAATCTCACTTGATTCTCATAACTACCATAGTAGCAAGGTCCTAAAATTATTCTCATGTTACAAATGAGAAAATTAAGGCTGAGTTTAAGTGACTTGCCCAGGGTCACTTAACTAGTAAATGGCTGAGACCAAGTTGAATCATAGATCTTCCCTGAGCCCAGGTTCAGCCCTCTCTCCACTGGGCCACCTAGCTGGTTTTGGGCACACAAAGAAACACACAGATGGAGACACACACAGAGATGCAGATCTATACACACAACAACTCCTCACCCATTAAAACCCTCAAGAGACTCAAGTGAAAATATGAAGTAACACCCTCAAAATAGTCTTTTAAGGTGTAAGGGTACAGAGAAGACCAATGAAAGCTCTTTTGCTTTTTCCTGAGGCTCCATGCTTTGTGTTGGTATGTGTGCCCCTAGGAGAAGCCAAACATACATTTCAACAGGGTGCAAAGCAATTCTCTCTTCTAATTTAGACTAGCCCTTGTAGGCAGAGAGCTTAGAGGTAACATTGAGCAAAAAACAAACAATACAAGACAGAGGCAGGTGTGTGTGTGTGTGTGTGTGTGTGTGTGTGTGTGAGTGTGAGAAAGAGACAAAGAGAGACAGAGAGAGAGACAGAGAGACAGAGTGACAGAGAGACAGAGACAGAGAGACAGAGAGAGACAGAGAGAGAGAGAGACAGAGAGAGACAGAGAGAGGAGAGAGAGAGAGAGAGAGAGAGAGAGAGAGAGAGAGAGAGAGAGAGAGAACAAGCATACAAATTTGCATTGAAAGGAGCTCAGTGTTTTAGTGAAATACATGCTTCATAGACAGGAGGGACTGACCATCCCGCTCACTTTGGCTAATCCAGAGCAGATGCTTGCTTATTTACTGCAGTGCAAAATTATCCCTTGCCATTCCCCAAATAGAGGGCATCTCCTATGTACTGAGATGAAGCTACGGGGTAAGACAGCAAGGTAGAGGATGTGGAACGGCTTCCTTCCTAGATTGGCCTTTCTGGTGGGAAATGTTGCAGCAGGTATAAACCAAATGGCAGCAACACAGAAATGGACAGAACCACGTGGAGAGGGAAGTCAACACAAGTCAGTAGATTTGGGGAAAACAGAAGGTTAGCCAAGATGATGTTGGGATGAAGCCAAAGTTATATTAAATGACCAACTGAAATGGACTAAAATAAAATATACTATTTTAAAGTCAGCAAATTAGAGGGGGAAAAAGGCACAGAAGGAAAGCAACAAAATGTACCAGCAATTCATCACTAAACATTTTGAATTGACAAAGAGATTAAATGAACAAAATGTCACCAAGAAGATGTAGGTCATGTAAAAGGAAAAGTACTAACAGAAACTAAAATCACTCATACTTTAATCAAGCAGGAGTCAGAGGATGAAAAGAGATTTAACCAACAGCAAATACAGAAGCTCTGTATAACAAAGGATTGGTAGCTTGAGGAGATGATTTAGCCCATGTCTTCACTTTTCAAGTAGGGATCAGAGATTTTGCCTAAGGCCATGTGGCCAATAAGAGATTGATCTAGATTTTGTCTTGAATTTCTTTAGCCTCTAGACCAGTGCTCTTCCCATTATATTGCATTGCTTCTCTGCTGCTTATAAAACAAAAGCTTAAGTGAAGGGAGGTGGAAGAAAGTTTGTGACCTCCAGTAAATTCTAAACTTCATATAGGAAGCCAGACTCCTGTTTTCTCCAGGATAAAATATCAGTTTCTTTGGTTTGTATTCAAGGCCTTTAAAAACCTAGCTCTAGTCAATCTTTCCAACCTTATTGCATTCGAATACCCTTTACAAACAACCTTCATGTGACTTCCTGTCCCATGGACTTGATATATCATCTCGTACCTCCATGATTTATACATTCTATCTCCCATGTGTGAAATGCACTTTCTTTGTAACGAATGTTTATTTTGTTTTGAATTTAACAAATGACACAAACATCTCCTTAACATAGTAGAATAGAAGGATGATTGCACATTAAACTGCCAATCTATTATGTACAATTTGCTACTCTTTTAAATATATAGTAAAGTTATTATTTTTTTCCTTTTCACACCCCACCCTAGAGATGTTTGCCATAAGACACAGATATGCATCATAAATGTAAAATCATTCTATATACATTTTAATTAGTTCTTTTTCTGGATGCAGGTAGCATCTTTCTTCATGGTTCCTTTCCAGTCAATTTGGGCATTTATCATAGTCAAAATGACATAGTCACACAAAGTTGTTTCTAAAACAACATTGCCGTTACTGTATATAATGTTTTCCTGGTTCTGCTGATTTCACTCTTCATTATTTTGTGCGAGTCTATCCATGTTTTTTTTTTCCCTAAAATCATCGAACTCATCATTTCTTACAGCACTGTAGTATTCCATCATGATCAGATATTCCTGCTTGTTCAGTCATTCCCCAGTTGATGAGCATTCCCAAGTAGAGCATCATTCTCTTTCTTTATTTCCAACTCTTTAGAATTCTTGGCTTCCTTCAAGGTCCAGTTCATGTACCACTACCCAGTGGTTCATTCTCTGCCTCCAAAATTAAGCTGTGAATATTATTTATTTATTTAGCACATACTTGTTTACCCACATTAGAACTTTGGATTCTTGAGGGGAGAGACTCTTTTTACCCCTTTGTATTGTCAGCATATATTATTATACTTGATACATAATAGGCATTTAATAAATGTTTGTTGAATGAATGGATGATTCTTATTTTTATTCTCCCTCAGATGTGGATATAATAAGTCAGCAAATTTAATTATTTTGTTTTGTCCCAGTTAATTTGCACAACACTGTACGTTTTTCTTGTTCTCAGTACATTAGCTCATGGTAAATGCTGATAGGTTATAGAAGGGGCAATTTGGTGCTTCAGGATTCCAGGGAATTTGTGAGTAACTCAAAACTGAACATATTTTTTGGGAAATAAAAGAAAATTATTAAACTTGTGTAGCTCAGCAAGAAAAACCCTATGATACTAGACACGGTCCCCAGTTAGAAAGAAAACTATGAGGACTTTAACTGTAGGAATTACATAGAAGCTCCATGAGGTTTTGACATGGAAACACAAAAGGGAGGGCACTTAAGGCTTCTTTGTAATGAAACAGAAAGAGTCAAATCAAATGATTAGATATCAAAGTAGTTGATTGTCATGGAAAAAAACTATACAGAGAAGGTATTTTTAAAGGAAAATAGTGTTTGTTCATTTTAATTAAAGGTACTGGGATTATACGTCTTAGTAAAGAGTTATGTCTTTATTAATAAAAACAATTCGTGGAGAAATGAATTGTGATTCTTTTCTCTGTTTCAGATGAAACAATAAGGTTTGTCATTTAAATACATCTTTGACTTTACCTAGGTCATGATTGGTTATCCAAATTCTAGACATTCCTTGAAAATGCCTAAGCATTTTTTTCTTTTTTTTTACGTCTTAGCACACTCATAGGGCCCACAAATAAATAGTTGGGTCTTGATTAGTAGGGATAATGAGCCTTCTGAAGTGGCTGTATGTAGTTGAATTTGCACTAGTAGAAGTTATAATTATGTAAAATATAGTCATTGATTCCAATCCAATGGAAATAAACTGCAAATTTGAATAATGTGACCACTCCAAGTGATTCATTATTCATGGTATTTGGGACTTAGTTCTGTAGCACAGTAGCCCCATATCATGTATCATGACCTATTTACTATACATGGAGGTTTACAAAGTATACTAATAACTGTTATTGATATCAAACTTTAAATTCCTTATACCATTTGGTTCACTTGATATCATGTAAATGGTACCGATATTAATATCTAAACTGACAGCTATGGAAACTGAGACACAGAGGAATTAAATGATTTTTCCAGAAGATAAAATATAGTGTCAGACCCAGAATTTGCAATGAGTTCCAAATGCCAAAACAAATGCCCTTTGGGACTTAAAATTTAAACGAAATCAAGCATCTAGAATAAATGTAGGTTTCTTTTCAAGATCTCCTCATAGTAGATGACCAAAAATCATGATGATTTGAAGTATTGCCTGATAGCAAGAGAAATAAAGCTGTATATACTTCACATATTTCACACATATTGCAAAAGGTGAAAATGACATTTGAAGTACTCTGATAACTATTGAACCATTTGCCTGCTTTGGAAGAATTGTTAAGAGAATGATCTATACCCATCTCAAGGCCCCCTTTGATTACAATACGAGAAAGGAAAAGACAGGCTTTCATAAAAGATGTAGTAGGAGAAGCACTGGGTTTGAAATCTTTGTAGCTATGGAGATGCTATCCTTGGATAAAAAGAAGACAATTCTGCCCACACTGGGCAACCTGCCATAGCAGTTCATTATAATGATTTTTCCCATGTTTATAGAGGTTTGGAGAAGTATTTCAGTAGTATGGATAAGAAAACTAGGACGCCAAGTGTTTTGCCTAAGTCTATACAGAAATCAAATACCACAAATAAACTTCACTTTAATAAACTTTTGATTTTTTTCAAACCAAACTTGTGAATGTAATAGTGTTGGGAATGCCTGGTGAGCAAACTTCCCTTGATAACGTAGTCACCAAGTGTTCTGCAAATTACAGTCTTAGAGAAATATCTGGGGGCACTGAATGGTTGAGCGACCCACCTAGAGTCAGACAACCATGAAACATTGGAGACGGGACTTCTTCCCATGTCTTCATGACCCTTAGTATAGATCTCTTTCTAAATAGTTACCATATTGGTAAATAATGACATTTATTTGATTTTGATGAATTGAAGAATGGTTATGTATTTTTTAGATTTACATATTTAAGTATAACTATTTAAGCATTTAAGTATATTTAAGTATACATTGCATCTGAAATAATTGGTTTTATGTCGCATGGCATGTAGTTATGTTATGAGTGAAATCACATTGTAGCAATGTTTTCCAAATATTTTTCATCGCTAAATTCCTTTGGAAAGACTTCAGGAATGATGTGTTTTAGCTTTCCTTCCATGTTGTAATGCTTAGAGTTTTTTTTTTCCTATATGAACTTCCATTAAACCAGATTTTGTTTGTGCTATATTTTCACAATGAACTTTATTTAACATAAATGGATGAGTTTACATTTATCCCTTCCAGTTTGATGGGTTTTTGTTGTTGTTGTTGTTGTTGTTGTTGTTGTTGTTGTTGTTGTTTCAGAATCTATTTGTTCCCTTATTCTGAGTCAGTTTGCTAAACTCCAGTGTTTTGGTTACTTTTCCATTTTTTTTTTCCATGAGAGCTCAAAGATTAGTGACATTTGTTACAGGATCAAATCCTTAAGTCTTTTAGTGCCCTAGGATATAATTAGCCTGGAATAAATGACTTGGATACACCAAAGTAGCTATGTATCACCTCAGTTATCTTAAGAAAACCAGCTTAGCATAGTGGATAGAAAGCAGATTTGGAAATTAGAAAAAATCTGTATTCAGTTCTTGCCTTTGACACAAGCTGACTTTATATGCCTGGACAAATCACTTAACATCTTAGTTCTCTAAGGCAATGTGCTGAGATTATAACTTATCAGTAAGTTGACGATCTTGATTGATGCAGGGAGTTTTTGCATTGGGAGTTCCTACATGGAGAAAAAATTATAGGTCTAAACAACCCTTCTCCCCTCACCATGTGTTCAATTTCATTTTCTCCCCAACTATGTTTGTTCTGCTTTCTCTAAGTAAATATTATTTCCTTCAATGTAGAAGGCAGATGAAAAATGGGAGTTGAATAGCTCTGTTTCTCTCTGTCAGCTATTATCACCACATTGTCTGCCCCTAAGCAGCCAAGAAATTCTTTCCTTTTTGATCATCTTGCTCTGAATACAGTTCCAAAAAGCATTCTCATTGATCTTATCATTGTTCACAGAATTCAGTCTGGTCTAGACATTTAAGCCTAAAACAGTTATAAGTTCAGGGTACTCTTGTTTTTATCCTTAATTTTATGACCAAGGCACTATAGAATAGGACATAAGAGTGTTGCTCTTTAACCCAAAGTGATCTGGGTTGAAATCCCACCTCTTTCACTTGCTAGCTGTGTGTTCCTGGGAAAATCATTAAATCATTGAACTTCTCTGATATTGTTCCTTAACTATAAAATGTGGATAATATAATTTCTTGTACACAGTTGACATAAAGATGAAAAGAGATAATGTATTTAAAGTGCTTTGTTAACCTTAGCTGTACAAATGTAAGTGATTATTCAGAGCACTTTCTGTCATATATCTTTTAGAAACCTGAGTTCATTAGAGAAATCCCTGGGCAGCCTTCTTAAGTTGGATTCATCAAACAAAACAAACAAACTTTTTTTTTCCTGTATACAAAGTAGCTAGGTGGTGCAGCAGAGGGGGTGCTCGACTTTTCAGGGAGATGAGTTCAAAAACAGCCTCACATATTTAATAGCTGTATGACCCTGGACAAGTCACTTAACCTCAATTTGCATCAATTTTCTCATCTATAAAATGTGGGGAGTGGTAAGAATAGTATCTAACTCCCAAAGTCATCATGAGGAGAAAAGGAGATGGCATTTGTTACAAATCTTAAAGCAATTTAAATATAAATACTAGGTATTGCTACTCTGTGCCAGGACTGTTGTAGGTTTCATAGCTGTCATATCCACAGATGGGGGTTCAGTTCATAAGATTAAAGTTTTAGGATCATAGAATCATGCCAACTGAGCCAGAAAGGATTCCTTTATTTTACATATTTGGAAATTGTGGCCAAGAGAAGTTTAATGATTTGCCCGAGTTCAGCTCATACAAAAGTGCTTCAGATGGAATTTAAATGCAAATCTTCAGGGGGGCAGAGCCAAGATGCTGGCATAGAAGCAGGAAAACTCTGCAGCTTCCCCATAGCCACCTCAAATACCCATAAAATATGACTCTAAACAAATTTTAGGGCTCCAGAACTCACAAAATTAGAGAAAAACACATTTCCTGATGAAGGCAGCTCGGC
This sequence comes from Pseudocheirus occidentalis, assembly GCA_028646575.1. Classification (NCBI taxonomy): domain Eukaryota; kingdom Metazoa; phylum Chordata; class Mammalia; order Diprotodontia; family Pseudocheiridae; genus Pseudocheirus; species Pseudocheirus occidentalis. The sequence goes on from JAQQSW010024010.1 coordinate 8,871, forward strand.
AGGCAGGACAGGAAGGGCTCATCACAGCAGGATGGGAGCTGATCCCAGCCAGGCCTAAAACCACAGCTTGGCCCCGGGGCAGCCAGGACAAGCCACAGCTGGAGCCTTCAGGATAGTGGATCAGTGACAGCTGTGGCAATTTCCAGAACTATCAACCCAGAAGAAATTAGGACTCAGTGAAAGATTAGTGAAACTTGGCTAAATTTGGGGGAGAGAGTCCTACCAAACTTCCTCCAGGCAAGAAAGCAGCAGAAGTGTGGCCCTGCAGCCACCTGCACATTGCCACTTCAGAGCTCTGGGCCTGCAGATTGCAAGGGGGCCAAGCAAACATTCAGAGGCTAAGTGCTCTTGCCTTAAGCTGCCTGGATCAGGATAGTGGTCTTGAGTGTTGGTCCTGGGGTGTGTTTTCAGTGAGCCAAAACTGGTGGGGGCTGCAGCAGCTTCCTAATAGCTCCAGCAGCTGCAAAAATCCCAGCAATTTGGGACACAGCTTTCCCCTCTGGAAGCAGAATTCCACAGAGCTAAAAAGTCAAGTAATTCACTGGCAACATGAACAGGCAAAAGAAGCAAAGTAAGAACAGCAATCCAACTTTAGATTCCTTTTTTGGGGACAAAAAGGATGAAAGCATGGAACAAGAGGAAGACAACACAGTCAGAACTCCCACACCAAAAGCTTCCAAGAAAAGTGTAAACTGGTTACAAGCCATAGAGTAGCTTAAGCAGGATTTGGAAAACCAAATAAGAGAAGTGGAGGAAAAATTGGGAAGAGAAATGAGAATGATGCAAGAAAATCATGAAAAGAGAGTCAGCAACCTGACTGAAGAAAATGACACCTTAAAAAATAGATTAACTCGAATGGCAAAAAAGGTCCAAAAAGCCAATGAAGAAAAGAATGCCTTGAAAAGTCAAATTTGCTAGATGGAAAAGGAATCTCAAAAGCTTTCTGAAGAGAATAATTCCTTCAGAATTAGAGTGGAGCAAATGGAAACAAATGACTTTATGAGAAATCAAGATACTATTAAATAGATCCAAACAAATGAAAAATAGAAGGCAATGTGGAATATCTCCTTGAAAAAACCACTTACCTGGAAAATTGATCCAGGAGGGACAATTTAAAAATTATTGGACTACATGAAAGCCATGATCAAAAAAAGAACCTACAAAGCATCCTTCAGAAAATTCTCAAGGAAAATTGCCCTGATATTTTAGAACCAGAGGATAAAATAGAACTTGAAAGAATTCACCAATTACCTCTTGAAAAAGATCCCCAAAAGAAAACTTCTAGAAATGTTATAG
>JAQQSW010024011.1:0-10166 GCA_028646575.1 Pseudocheirus occidentalis
GGTAGGGGAAAGATGGGGAGAAAATTTGTAACTCAAAATCTTGTGGAAATGAGTGATGTAAACAAGACAATAAATTAATTAATTAAAAAAAAGAAGAGTGGATACCTTTAGGAAGTGGGCTTCTATAAAGACTGTTTCTGGTTGTTAGACTCCATTGGAGATCATATGGGCAGAGTCAGAAATCTCAAAGAGGCAATATTTTAAAAAGAAGTCTTGAGGATGGTACATTATTGAGAGTAATAGACAAATTTTGGGTCTTAAGGGTTTTTGGAATAGGCTGCATCTTAGATTATAGAATCCTAGATTTAGAACTGGAAGGGACCTTAGAGGTCATGTAGGGCTAGGCCAACCCCTTCACTTTATAGTTGTGAAAAATGAGGTGCAGAGATATTCAGTAACTTTTGCAAATCATATAAGTAAGTGATAAGTAGCCAAGACAGGATTTGAATCTATGTTTTCTGACTCTCTATCTGAGGCTTTTTCTGTTGCATCTCAAAATTGTGATCCAAACATACTTATTTTGTAGATGCTAGCATCCCTCATTCAAAGGTCCTGAGGGAATTGTAGGAAGGTGTCAGAATAAGGTAATTTAAAATATGCTCTAAAGAAATGAATTTTAGAGGCACAGAACTAATTAGAATTTGTGGTAAAGCAGTAGTGCAGCCTAAAACAATTGAGGAGAAAGTTAAAAAAGCTTGGGCCTCTGGTGGTGGTCTGGCTTGATTGAAGTGCAGATTTCACAGTGTCAATAAAAAACAAATCCTAGGGGCAGATGAGTAGGTGTTGCCTCAGCTTCAGTTTTCCCTGCACAGGTGGTGTCAGGGTTAGGCAGCTGATCTGGGGAAGATTTTGGGCCTTCCTCTGATGTTGGATGGAGGCCTGGTTCATCAGGTTGTATATCTTTAGAGGAAGAGGAGGGAGTATACATGGTGAGTGAGGTCAGATGGGCAGAGCCCTGCTGGTTGGGGTCACTCTGGGAGAGAAATGTCTGTTGTTTTGATTTTGGGACTAAGGGGTGAGCTGACCTTTGTGGCTGCAGTGACCCCTGGGAGGGAGGGAGAAAGGAAGAGAGGGAGAGAGAGAGAGAGAGAGAGAGAGAGAGAGAGAGAGAGAGAGAGAGAGAGAGAGAGAGAGAGAGAGAGAGAGAGAGAGAGAGAGAGAGAATGAAGAAAAATAGTTCAGAGGAAAATAGACAACTAGTAATTGTAACATTGAATGTGAATGGAATGAACTCACCTGTAAAACTGAAATGGATAGTAGAATGGATCAAAACTGAGAATCCAACAATATGTTGTTTATATTCAAAGGTCCCTTCTAGCACTAACCTTGTTCATAGAAGGTTCTAGAATCCTTCTTTTTAAGAGGTTTCATTCTATATAGAATGTTCAGATTATTTTTAAGCACAGAGACTGTTATTCTTTTTTTAAGTTTCAAATTCTCTCCCTCTTCCCACCCCTCACTTATTGAGAAGATGAATAAAGCAAAACTCATCACAAATATGTATACAGTCATGCAAGACAAATTCTTCATTAGCCATATCTTCCCTCCTCCCCCCCACCAAAAAAAAGAAGGAAGAAAAAGGAAGAAAAAAATATATACTTCAGTCTACACTCTTGACTCCATCAGTGCCCTGTTTGGTAGAGGGTGGCATTTTTCATCATGAGTCCTTTGGAGCTGTGGTGTATCATTGTGTTGATCAGAATTACTTATCTTTACAATATTGCTATTATTGTATCGGTTGTACTCCTGGTTCTGTTCATGTCACTTTACATAAGTTCATACAGATCTTTCCAAGTTTTTCTAAAACTGTCCCCTTCATCATTTCTGTTTGAACGTTATTCCTTCTTTCATTTCTGTTAATTCTAACATTCTATAGAGCATGTTTTAAAATTCTCTGGTCTAGGATCTTTTCTTTATTTCAGTGCCCTCATTTTATATCAGGGGAAACAGAGGAACAAAGAGGTGAAGAAGTTCACTTACACACATTCAAGTCATCTGTGGGGGTACTTGAGAGTAGAAACCCAATTCTTTTGACTTTCAGCTCCATGCTCTTTCCATGAGCCTTTTAAGCTGGTTGGTGGTATCACGAACCAAATTTAAGAAGTAAATTCATCTCTCCTATTTATAAGTCTGTGAAAACAAAATGAATTGCAAAATCACATGCTTGGTGCTCTGTGCACTATGCTGGCACCTAGCTACCCTATAATGATCTAAATAATGATTAATAATTATATCTATATGTAACATGTATGTAATGATTAACAATAATGATAATGTTACATTATTGCTTTGGTTTCTTTTAGTTCTGTGACTGGAATATAGGACTGAGATTAGGGAAAGTCTTCATTATGATCAGGGTTCTAAACCTGCCAATAATTGGCTATATGGTCTTGAACAATTCTTTTTTTATGTTTTTATGTTTAGGAATCTCTAGGGGCTGCAGATTTGGGATGGCCTCTACTCTTGACTGACATGGAAGCCTTGACCAATTCCATTTCAGTCCTAGTCTGGTTCATCCTTTTCTTGTCAGTCAGATCCTCCCTTCCCTTTCTCCTGCCACCTTGTTCCTGTGGTACACCATATTGGTACTGGCTTTAGTGCAGATATCCAATTATCCAAATATCCAATCAGAACTCCCAAGCTTAAGTGATTTATCAGTATCAGCTTCCCCAGTAGCAGGGAATTCCAGGCCTATGCTATCTTATCTGGCTGTCCTAAAATTCTAAATTTCAAGATTCTTTCTAATTTAAAATTATATGTTCTAAAGTCCCTTCCACCCCTAGTGTTGGGGTAAAAGGAATGGGTGGAGCAGAAGTACTTATTCCAAGGCATTTGAAATTTAGCTTAAAAAATGTCCAAACAGATAGATTTAGAGATGGAAGAAGACTTTGGATCCTCCCCCCCACTTCTTTGTATCATCTTAACACGGTGCTTGGTACATGGTAGGTACTTAAAAAAAAGATTCCTGACCTGACATATCTATTCTAACCTTCTTATTTTAGAGAGGAGGAAACTGAACAAATTTTCTGTAAAATTTGGATTCAATCAAAAGGCCCCACTTAACTAGAAGGCCACATATGGTCTTAAGGCTGCAGCTTCCCCACCCCTGATATAGTCCATTCCCAGCATTTTACATATGATGGAACTGAGGCCTATAGTGATATAGTGATTTACCTGAAATTATGCAACTGGTGGGTGTTAGAGGCAGGGTCAGAGGATCACAGCCCTAAAACTTGAAGGGACCCAAAAAACTCATCCAGTCTAAACAGATGAACATGAGGGTGTTACCCTGATGATAACCCCAAATTCAGTTTACCTTGTAAGGAAATTGAAATCAGAGGGTAGTGCTGAGCCAGTTTGCAGGACATTGTGGAAAAGTGGAACCCCCTGGAAAATGAAGGGAATTATATATATTGTGGAGGAGTCTTTGACAATCCCTTTGTGAATTCTACTTTTAAATTCATACCTGTCTCCTGCAACTTCTGCATTTTCAGTAGGGGGAAATATATGTAGTCTTGTTCTGAAAACCACATTACTTTGAATAATTACACAACACTTAGTTTTACCTACATTTAGAGAAACCTAGACATAAGCTATACACAGATATAAACAGATGGGGAAACTGAAGTCCAGAGAGGGAAAGTGACTTAGTCAAGGTCATAGTTAATAAGCCAAACAAGCAGGATTTGAACCAAGTCCCTCTGACTCAATGGCTAGTGCTATTTCCCTCATACCACATGTTACATGTGAGACCTCATTTTCTCTCCGTGTGAAAGTCAGAAAATAAAGAATGTATTTGAAGAGGAAAAAGGGGGTGTCTTGAGCTTTGGAAGAAAATCTTTCTTATACTTAGCTTGTGTGTTCCAAAGGTTAAAATCAGTTTCTTTTCATCCAAAAAAGATTTCCCTGACCTCAATGACAATGTGAGGGAATGTTCCCCCAGAGCCGTCTTCCCCTCCCTTCCTCCCCCCCCTCCCCAGTTAATATGACTGGCCTTTGGTGTGCTCATCTTGCAGCATTTAACAAACACCATCTGGTCCCTCTCCATTACTCTACCTTTTTGACAGAGAGAGAAAAAGGTTTCAGAGGCCAACCAGTATCCATTGAAGCACACAAGTCCACGGAAGAGTCAAGAGCATAGCCTGAGGCCCATAACTCTTCATCTGAGATTCACTGAGAAATCTTTCTTCATTCCCTGTGCCATTTGGGAATGGTTTCAAAGGCATTCCAGTCCTAGACTCATGCCAATATGCTGGTGATCAATTATTCTGTTCATCCCCCAGCAAATCCCCCAATTGATTTGCTGTCCCCTTGAGAGGAGACTTCCAAAGCTGACCTTAACTGCTCTGGCATTCCCTCTTCCCTCCCAGGGCCTACAAAAGAACAGCCCCTGGGGTTGGGTGATTTATGGCTTTCTCACACAGGTCATGCTTGAGCCCAGACAGATAGAGGAAATCTTTCTTTAATGAGAGAAATGCACCATTACGTGGTCATAAATTCAACTTAATGGCAATTTTAAGAGGGCAGAGTGCCCAGGATTTTTTTGAAACACAAATCAAAAATCCCAAATTCCAGACATATCCTCCTAGAAACTCTTTTTGGCAACAATCTCCCCTTTTAAAATTTTTTATTTTTTGTTTTAGGAAATTGGTTCCCCTTATCACATCCCTGGGTTGCTTAGTTTAGGTTTGTGAGGAAGGCAAAGTCACTGTGGCAGCAAAGAGGCATGAAGGTGGCATTCAGCTCAGGGTCCCTCTGCCAGTGAGAAGGGAGGGCTTCACTTTGGTTGTCAAGGAGGCACCAGTGAATGGACACATAGACCAGATCCACAACAGAGCAAGAATAAATGGAAAGGCAGCTAGGTGGTAGAAGGGCTACGGAGATGTACCTGGAGTCAGGAAGATCTCAGTTCAAATCCTGCCCGACACTAGTTTTGTAACCCTAGGCTTAACCTTGTTCAACTTTGTCACCACATCTTTGGTACTATCAAATGGGTCAACATCAGAAACTTGTTAATGGAAATGACATTAAAGATGGGGCCTTACCATCTGCTTTAAGACTGCACCCTAAGGACTATAGGACCTTTCCATTTTACTTGTAGCTGATACCTTGCACATGGTGAGCAGGGTCTGTCTTCTTTTATATTTGTATTTCTATTCCTGGTACTTTGTGCACTGTAATTGTTTAATAAATACTTTATTCATTTGTTCTCAGTCTCCTCATATGTAAAAAAGGGGATAATTATAGCACCTATCTGCTGACTTGACTCCCTCCCTTTACCAGCTGCTTTCCCACCCTGGCATGCCTCCATCTGAGGGCTGCTTGACCAACTTTGGTTAAGAGTATTATTACCTGTGGGACCTCATTGCCGACAACTTTGCACCCTTTTCAGATTCCCTTTATTGTCTTTTCCTTCTTTCTTGTCTAGTCTAGTGTAATGTCTAATTAAATTAGAATATAAGCAAGCAAGATCCTTGAAGGACACTTAGTACAGTTTCTATCACAGAGTAAGCTCTTAATGATTAATCTGGGTATGTCTGTCCATCTAACCATTCATATCTATCTGTCTAATTATCTACATCTATTTATCTGTCTACCATCTAACCATCTATATCCATCTTTCTGTTTAACCATCTATATTTATCCATCTAATCATATGTATCTAACCATCTCTGTTTATCCATCAGTTCATCTATCTATCTATCTAATTATCTATCTATTTATCTATCTTTCTATCATCTATTGTGTTGTTTTTCTAACTTTATCCATTTCTGTCTTTCTATTTATATTTTCTATCTAACCTTCTTTATCTAACCATTTCTATCTATCTATCCATTCATCGCTTTCTATCTCTTTTTCTAATTCTATCTCAGACTTTGTTGGAGAGATCAAACAAGCTAAAATTTATCACATACTTTATGTATTGCAAAGTACCGTATGTATGCTCACTATTTATTCTTTATGTCATCTACTACCCTTCATGCTGAAACTTCTTTCATGCCCAGGGTATGGGATATGTATTTTGCATCCTTGCTTATGGAGTTGCAGCTCATATGTTTTGGGTGTTGTGAGACTTGGAAGTTGGTGAGAGATTTCCTAGATTTCAGTATCTTGCATCTGATACCTTCAAAGCCGTTGGGGCAGAGTGTAATGCATTTCGGGGAATTGGTAGCTAGAATCCATCTTGAACCAAGGAATATATTAACTTCCCAAGATCTAGTTCACAGAGGGATAGTTTTTGTGATTATTCTCTTCATAGAGGGTTCAGGACCTTCTTTGATACCACTTCTCATTCTGTCTTGGAGGTCAGGCTGAACTCACAGGGTAGCTCAAGGTCTGGGGCAGAATCTCTTTCCCTAGAGTTTGGTAGTCTCTGTTCACTCTTCATGGGATCATCAATCAATCATCAACAAATAAAGATGTATTAAGTATCTATTGTGTACCAGGAACTTTGCTAAGTATTAAAGCAAAAAACGAAACAAACCTTGCCTCAAGGAGTTTATAGTCTATTGATCATAAAAGTCTGAAGATGACAGAAGTTTAGAGATCAACTGATTCAAGCCTTTCTTTGTATAGATGAGAAAATTGGTGTGTGTGTGTGTGTGTGTGTGTGTGTGTGTGTGTGTGTGTGTGTGAAGGATGGGTCAGAGAGTTTGAATCTAATTATTTAATTGGTATAGGGAACTTTGGGTGAGGAAACTCTGTCATTGTAGATCTTGTACCCTGTTTACTACTTTTAGCCCCAGACAGTTGCCTGGGTCACTGAGAGGTTACATGACTTGCCCAGGGTCACATGAGTTACATGACTTTCCCAGGGTCATATAGCCAGTGTATGATACAGGCAGGCCTTTCTGATTGAAACTAGCTTGTTTTTGTTACTGCCTATAGCCCTTTGAGACTTCTTCTTTGAGTTGAGGTTCATAGAGATTAAATAAATTTCCCCAAGGGAAGTCAAGTGAGTGGCAGATTTGTTACTTGAATTCAAGTCTCCTGAATAACTCCGTACTCCCCTTGTTGCTTTACCATCTATTTGTCTCTAGTGGTACTTCTCAGAGGTTGCAGAATAGGGTGTTAGCAGAACTTTGGGTCTAATGCTACCCTTCTTCCTGAAGGAGACCTAGAGGATATGGACAGCTCCTCTTGCAAGAAGAGGGAGGCTCAGTGAAGAAAGTCCATGTTCTGGCTTTCTCAAGGAGAAGAGTTGAATTCTCTCTCTGTGCAGCTCCATAAAAATGGCTCTCTGTAACATTATGTTGGCTAGGTCTCTGACTGGTAGCCAAAGAACTCTGCCAAAATTGTATTACAGCCAAGTTTCAATTACCTGGAGGCCTTTTTCAAATCTCTGGCCAGGCTTCTCCTTGCCATCCACTGAGGGTAAACAGGATTATCACCTGTCAATATTCCAAAGGCTTTTTCATAGAAGAGAGAATAGACTAATTCTGCTCATCTGAGAAGGACAGAAGTAAGACCAGTAGTGAGAGTTATAGGGAAGAAGCAATCAGTTCTAAATTTAGAAGACTTCCTGTAACAATTAGAGTTACTCCCCAAATCTAACTGATGGCTTTGTAAGGTAGTAAGTTCCACATCACTGGAAATTTTTCAATACAAACTACATGTCCTTTTTCTGGGTATATGGTAAAGGAGATTCCCGCTTCAGGTGGAGATTGGACTTGATACCGCAAGGTCACTTGAGATTATATGATTCTAAGAACCATGATACTTCTGGACAGATCTCTGTGAACAGCTCATTTCTGAGCAAGCAGAGTAGAATAGTATTAACTGAAACAAAGAAAATTAGCAAGGTGAGTCTATCAATCACTCATTTAACCAGGTGTTTACTATATGCCAGACACTATGCCAAGCACTGGGAAAAATAAGACAAAATCAACTAATTAATTAATTAGTACCAACCAATTACTATGTTTTAGGAATTGTGGTAAGTACTCGAGATACTTTTTTCCATTGTTTTATTTTTCTGTTTTTATATCACTCACATAGCATAGTAATTTGCAAATAGTAAGTGCTTAATAGATGCTTTATTCATTGATTCGAATGGAAAGCAAAAACAGCCCTTGCCTTCAAGTAGCCGACTTTCTAGACTTTCTAACGGAGAAGACAACATGCACATAGATAAGCAGTTACAAGAATTTGCAGAGCAGATGGAAGCTAATTTTATAGGGGAAGGCACTAAAACCTTTGGATACTAGTTGTTCTTTCATTTTGAAGACCAGTGATGTCTTGACTTGCTCATGAATTGGATTTAAGTGAGGCAGAGTTGCACAAAGTCATTAGTTTCTCTTCCAGTTCTCTTCCTCTTTCCTCAGTTTCTCTTCCAGCCATCGAAGTCCAGTGACAGGACAAAAGTCAGTATTGGCCTGGGATTCAGTGAATGACTTCAGCATCTCCAATGTCTGAGTACCTGCTTCAACCACTTTTATGGCTGTTGAAACAAATTGTTCTCTATTTATTTTGCAGGGAGATGTCTTCACATTCTTGGGGTAGATATTCCTGTAACTCAGTGATGGGTTTTAGGCCTCTCTTCCACTCTATGGCTGCTCTTACTGTAGCATATAAAAGTAAGGAGAACCAGAGTCCCTGGTCTGGTATTTGGAGCTAGTCCTCTACATTGCAGTTCCAAAGTTTCTTGTTGGAAGGAGAAAGAGCAAGGGATCCAGGTGAGGGCTTTCCATGGCAGTTCTCTGCAGCTCCAGGAGTCTAGTGGTTCTTGTTAGCTCTTCCTAGGTACCTCAGTGTATGTTAACCTATTTTAGGCTTTTCCCTGAGAAAGTCTTATGTGTTGGGCTGCAATCTGCCCAAGTCCTTGGGCATAGAGATGCCAAAGGATGGGCAAAGCTGACTATTCCATAAGGGTAGTGATAGTTGCTGTTTTCTCCTGAGCCCTTTCCCATCATTTCCTTATATGGTTTTGGCATAAGAGACAGAGATGTTGGGATCCTGACAGTACCCAGAATAAAAGTAGAAAGTTAGATGCACTAGAGAGGGGATGATTGCTACAGAGGAGACCAGAGAAGGGGGAATTTAGAGAACTCCCACAAATAGCCTCAGTCTCCTTAGGAAAGTAGGAGGGTAAAGGTACAGAGGCTATACCATTAGGATATTAAACAAAAAGGCTATCAAACAGGGGATAGAAGTGATGTTAGGGGTTTGAGAAGAGAGTCAAAGGCTTAGAACATTTGCTGTGATGAATGATATAGGAATTTGTTTTCTTTTTAATTTAAATATATTTTTTTAATTACATCATTCATTTCCACAAGGTTTTGAGTTACAAATTTTCTTGCCTTCTTTCCCCTACCCCTGAGCCCAGAACAGTGATCCCACTGTAAAGCCCCTCCCAAAATCTGTTCTCTTTTATGTCCTCCTCCGACACCCCTCTAACTTTCTAGTAGGGCAGGGAGGGTCTCCCTACCCCAGTCCCTGTATGTCTTATTTCCCAGTTGCATGTGGTTAATAATAATAATTATACATACATACATACATACATATGTTTGTTTTAACATTTGATTGTATAGCTTTAAATTCTAGATTCTTGAGGTTCCTCCCTTGTCACCCACTCCCACTGGAAGGAGCAGCAATTCAATACAGGCTGTACATGTGTAATTACGCAGGACATCTCCATGGTGGGTATATTGTGAGAGGCTGATTGTATGTCCCTCCTTCCTATCCCATACCCCCCTTGTTTTTTTCTCTTCCCTGTCCCTGTCCCTTTACTGAAGTGTGTGCTTCCCACAACCCTCCCCCACTTCCCTCCACCATCCCCCCTCTCATCCCCATCTCCGCTACTCTCCTGTGTGGCAAGATACTAACTTTAGAGTTTATGTCATTCCTTCCCTAAGCCAAATTTAATGAGAGTAAATGAAAGTAAAGTTGTAACAATTATCCCTTGCCTCTTTTATATGGGATGATTAACCCCATTTTGTCTCTCCCTGTCTCCTCTCATTCAAGTCCTCTTCTACTTCAGAATTTCACCTTTTAAAGTATCATCTCTTCCTAATCAATCGATCCTGAACACTCTATGTACACATATATACCCATGCTCAGATATGTATTCATACGCTTATATACCCTCCTATACAGACATATGAGTAGGTATACATATATATATATATATATATACATTTGTATTCCCTTCACCTATCCTCATACTA
>JAQQSW010024012.1:0-10165 GCA_028646575.1 Pseudocheirus occidentalis
AATGTGAAGGTTTACTGAAAACTTAGATACCAAACAGGGTCAGGAATGAACATGAGACCTAGTCCAAGCCCTTCATTTAACAGATGAGGGAACTTGATTTGCTTAGAGTAACCCAGATATTAAACAGAGTCGGGTTTCGAACCTTGGTCTTGAGATTCCAGATGTTCTTTCCACTGTACCAGATGTGGACACTGACACTGGTGGCCATAGACAAAACTGACCTGTGACGTCTTTCACAGTCCCACATCCATGTGCACTGACTGATCGCTTGAGGGCAGGAACGGTCTGCTTTTGTATTAAACGCTGAAGTTCATGTGTCTTGAGATGTAAGTACAGCGTGGATCATCCATAACTGATATGTATCATCATGTTTATGTCAGATATTTCTACATGAAACTTAAAAGTAGGTGCCAACAACTGAATTTTAGTCATTCACTTGCCAACATTTGATCTAACTGGATCGGTCAGTAGATCGATCAGTCAGTCGAATCGAGTCTGGTTTTGAGTTGATGGGGGATCCTAAGCATAGTGCAGCATGCCTTAAGTGTTTTGAAATCCTCAGTGGAATATCGAAATAACTTTGTTACTCTAATTTTCCCCTCCCCTCCCCCTGTAGCGTGGAGATTGGCGAAAGTGTCAGAGGAGAGGATGTCTACATCGTGCAGAGCGGTTGTGGTGAAATCAACGACAATCTGATGGAGCTTCTCATCATGATCAATGCCTGCAAGATCGCTTCAGCAAGCCGAGTGACTGCTGTTATCCCTTGCTTCCCCTATGCCCGGCAGGACAAAAAGGACAAAGTAGGAGCAGACTCCAATGTGGTATTTTCTTTTATTTTTAAAATGTTACTCCAGAGGTTTAGCTTTGCCCCTCTTGATCTTCCATTTTAGATTAGGGTGGAATGGATAGAGAGCTAGCCTTGAAGGGGAAGATCTGAGTTCAAGTCCCACTTCTAACTTATCCTGGCTATGTGATTTAACCTTTTGATATCACCAGGCCACTTTTCTGTAGTGATAGAAGAAGCTGCCAGACTAGCAGTTAACTGTACTGATAGAATTAGAGGTCTGGGACACATGGATCATTTAAATCTGAGTCATCTTGCTTTCATCAGGATGTAAATCACTAGCCAAGAAGTTCCATTTTAATCAGTTTTCCAAAATGATTCACAAATTTGATTTCGTGCAAAATGGTATAACCTTTAATATACATTCTCCATAGCTTAGCAGTGACTGCAGATTTCATCTTTAGAATGTTTATGTATTTTAAAGTAGTGTTTATTTTTCATACTAACTTCTCAGTTATATTATAAATGCTTTGTCTGTTTTGTTTACCAAAATTAATTGAAGCAGACATTTAGTGAAGTCTTTAGAGGGAGATAAACCATATCTGCTACTCAGAGGGTCTAGAACTGTAATTTCTTGGTAACTCCTGGTGAGGAAATTCCCTTTAAATAAACTCAGTTTAGATCATTGACTGTTCTGCAAGTTAATCAATAGACATGTATTACCTACTGTGTGCTGGAGGCAGCTAGGTGGCCCAGTGGATAAAACACTGGGCTCAGAATCAGGAAGACCCTTTCCTGAGTTGAAATCTTGACCTCCAACACTTTCTAGCTGTGTCACTGACCCTGGGCAAGTCCCTTAACCCTGTTTTACCTCAGTTTCCTCCTCCATAAAATGAGCTGGAAAAGGAAATGGCAAAATGGAGTGCCAGGCCTGGAGTCAGGAAGACGTGAGATTGAAGACATGAGATCAAATCCGTTCTCAAACAACGTTCTAGCTATGTGACTCCAGGCAAGTCACTTAACCTCTCTTTGCCTTACTCCACTGGAGAAGGAAATGGCAAACTACTTCAGCGTCTTTGTCAAGAAAACCCCCATGGCCAGTATGGTCCACAGGGTTGCAAAGAGACTTGACCAACAGGAACAATGTGCCAGGCTCTGTACTGGAGATAGGAAAAAAAGGCACAAGACAATCCCTGCTCTTAAAGGAGCTCACAGTCTAATGAGGGAGAGAGTATGCAAATAAACAATATGTAGGATAAATCAGAAATCATCTCAGGAAGGCTGGAAATGGCTTTGAGTATGGAGGGGATTAATATGTAAGGAGACTGGAAAGGTAGTGAGGGGCCAGGTTATGAACGGATTTTATATTTGGAATCACTGGAGTTGATTGGGTTAGGGGGAGGGGAATAGTCAGACCTTTGTTTTAGGAGTTCACTTTTATAACAGTTGGAGGAAGGATTGAAGTAGGGCAGAGACTTGAGGCAGGGAGGTCAAACAGGCTGTGGCCATAGTTCAGACAGGAACTATTGAGTGGCATGCTTTGTTCATGAAACAGCCAGGACTCTGGTGTCACCAGATCCAAGAATACTGGGTGGTGGGTTCTAAGGTATAAGAAGACTGAAAGATAAGAGGAGATTAGGTTATGGGTGACTTTGAACTCTAAACAGAAGACTATATATTTGCTCCTAAAGGTCATAGGGAGCCACTAGAGTATGTGGGGTGGGGCTGACATGATAAATTTGTGCAAGAACAAACGCTTAGGGGAAAAGATAACAGATCTGTTTGGGACATGTTGAGTTTTAAGATGCTGAGAAGTGTAAGAGTTAAGACTATCATAGTTTATCATTGCACAATGTTGCTGTTAATGTTCTTCTGGTTCTTCTGTTCTTCTGCTCACTTCATCCAGCATCAGTTCATGTAAGTCTTTCCAGATTTTTCCAGCAGGGCCATCTTTAAGCCCATTTGGGTTAGTTTGATGGCAGAATCATGTTAATAATTTTGATTAGATGGATTTTCAAACTGTTTGCTGGTTTTGCTTAACTATTTTTCTTTGTTATAAGGAAAGCCTGTTCTACATAATGCCATGATAAGCAGAGACCTGCAAGCACTGGGGCCCTCATATCACATTATTGTATGAGTCAGGTCTACCAAAAAACTCAGTCACAACCCACCAGTAGTTTTAAAAATCTTTCCTTGGCAGTCTCTTAGCCAGATATTCTGGTCACTTTTCCCTGTTGATAACTGGTAATTTCATCATAACTGGAGAGTATGCTTGTCAGTATTTTCCCCTCACTTTTTTCTGATGGCAAACTAAGCCATCTTTTTTCCCAGTTCTTTTTTTTTTCTTTTTCTTTTTGATTTGGTTGTTTACTTTTAGTTTACAAGGTTCAGTTCCCATAATCCCTTGAGTTCCAAAGCCCTCCCTCCCCACCATGGCAGCATGCAATCAAGTATAGGATCTGCAAATACTTTTACATCAGACATTAGTCTGGTTGTAAAGAAGGGTTGTAACCGATGGAGTGAACAATGGGAAAGAGGAAACAAAACCAAACATGGAAAAGAAAGAGAGCATGTAGTTTGCTTCAGTCTGCATTTAAACTCTATTCTTTCTAGATCTTTTCTCTAAACATAGACATCTCCTTCCATCCTGAGTCATTTAGGATTGTCTTATAATCTTACGTTGCTCAGAAGAGTCTAGTTTATCAGAGTTAGTCGTCACACATACGTTGTGTCTGTCATTGTGTACAAATTTCTCCAAGCAAGTGGGTTATTGAGGTTAGTGCTGGCACAGTAGAAATTCTAGCTTATTCTAGGACTAGCTTGGCTAAATGCAGAAATGCTAAAAGTGTCACTGCTGGAAGACTGACTGTCTGGTGGTGAATAGCATCATAGCAATCTGGGAAATAAAGAAAAAGACAAAATAGCACCCATCTAACCAACTTATCCCCCTGTGCTTCTCTAGTGATGGTGGCAGAAATGGGGCAAGAGAGTCCCAAGAGTCCCCAAGTTTTGGTAGACCACCTCTTTTTTGTAAACTCCTTGTATGGTGACCATCAGGTGTACTACTAGAGCAGTCGTTCTCAGTGGTTCTCAATCTGTGGGTCATGACCCTTTGGGGGTCGAACCGCCTAATGGTCTTAGGAACTGAGACACCACTCCTCTATCTGCCTCCAGGTGGGTCGGCCCACATATGAGTATTAAAGGGTTGCAGCATTAGGAAGGTTGAGAACTACTGTACTAGAGAAATAGTCATACTTATTTACATCTGTCCCATAAGTGGAAACAGGTAACAAAAAAAGAAGTCAGCTAACTCACAGGAGAGACAAGTAAAGGAGTTGAGGGACTTTGCTTCCATAGGAAAAAAAGAGTTTTGTAATATTCCAAAGTAAATTGAGTTCACTCCCTCCTGTTCAACCCTGTACCCAACTCTAGGTCCAGGTCTACACACTGATAGACAATCTCTACAGGTTTTTCATTCAAATGCATGTCATACTCTGGGTAATAGATATTTCTCATCCACTTGGTCTTTCCTGCATGGATAGTCAGGCTGAACTTTTGACTGCTTACAGAGACTGAAGTATTCCAGGGCTTGTTTTACAACCAGTACAATTGTCATCTGCAAACAGGAGCTTGTGAAAGACCACAAAGAAACCATTCTCTTCACTTGGACTCCATATTCCTGGTCTCTACCATGGTCATTGAAATAAATAGGGTTTATTTCTATCATAATCTTTCCAAGGAATCTTGAATGATTTTGATATATGGATGGGAGAAGCCTTTATTTTTATTATGAAATTAGTAGATAAATGAGCATTTCCATACTACAAAATAAAAAAATAAAAGGGAATTGTACATAAAGTCACAAAATGGCTATTACACTGATCTTGATTTTCCTTTGAAGTATATAATAAATTCAGTATCTTAAGTTTCAAAGCTGTCTTCTTATCTTGAGTTTCCTTTTGACCTACTTTCTGGACTTACTATCCCTTAAGGAAGCTCATTCCATCTGTGATTGCTAACAGATTTTTCCTTAAATCTGACCTAAATCACATCGGTAACTTGCAACCATTTTTCTAAGGTGACGTTTTGCTATGCCAAATTAAAAAAAAAAAATTGTATTCTATAAATGGTAAGATTTTAAGTCCTTTACAAATGGTAAAGATACAGTCCATTGTTGAATATTACTTGTGAAAGCCTGCTTTACCCTACTGATTCTCACTTAAGGATTCCCTCATTTTGTACATTGATGATTGTCAGATATTTTATATAGATGGGGAGAGAGAAGACTTATCAAGCTCCGTAGTTATTTTCTCAGTGGCCTTTTTGTTTTTTGTTTTGCCTATTGATAACTTTGAATTTTTTACACTTTATTATTTTTCCATCCTTCACATACCTTGCTTATCAATCACTGACAGCCTCAGTTGTGTGTCTCTTAGAAATGGTATATACTTGATCCAGTTTTGGCTGTTTTTCCTGTCTATTCTTTCTCTTAAGTGCTATTTCTCTCTCTTCTTTAAACACATTGGAAACTCTAGTATTAGGGTCTGAGTGTGGTGGTTCCACTGCCCTTGATGGGGAAAAGTTTGTTATAGTAATCTTTATATACAGGTCTTTTCCATTTTTCTTCTGCCCGTTTTTTTTTGGGGAGGGGGAGGGCTTCCATTTTCATTCTTGAATCTCCTTGAGATAACTTACTTAGTTGGATTTCTTGCCAAGCCTTCTTTTCACTGTAATGTATTTAAAATGAGTATACAGAAGAAGCAGAATAAAGGATACCATGAAAAGTGGTGGGCTAGTCATATAGCAAGAGTAAAAGATACTTAACCAATAGACAGCCCATCCCTCCTGCTCCATTTTTATTTACACAATATCAGAGAAGGCCTTCTGGAAAGCCGCACAGGATGAACCAGCACCAAGCACATGAGCTTTGGGTATGCATCTTGTTATTGAAGGGGGTTTCTATGTAATGAGCTCTTCCAGAGGCATTGGACTAAGAAGTCTATTTGCTCCTTAGTTTCTATAAACTTCAGAATGATATCTGGTATCTTTTAAACTTTAGTGTATTGTAGTTTGGGAAGTTTTGGGGAATGGGAGTGGATGGGACTGCTTTTATTTTGTAAATGGAAATGTTGATTGAAAAGTTTTTTTAAGACAAGGTGTCTTTTTTTAAAATGTAGGCTGGTAGCCACGTATCAGACTTGTCTGTCTTACCTTTGATAACTAGGCCAAGAGACAGCAAAACCATTTTATTAAAATAGGCAGTAGGCCCACTTTGCCAACTTCATAACTTTGAACTGTTTGTCAATTACCCGTCCTCTCTCTCCCATTTAGAGCCGAGCCCCAATCTCAGCCAAGCTTGTGGCAAATATGCTGTCTGTAGCAGGAGCAGATCATATAATCACCATGGACCTTCATGCCTCTCAGATTCAGGTATAAAAGAAAAACAAACTGGCAGTTGGGATGTGGGTGGGTGGGGTTGGTTTTCATGAATACTCTTGGGAAGAGAAAACCAGAAGAAGCAAGTGCAGGATACTTCCGAAGAGCAGGAGACCAAGTGTCTTGACCTAGATGAAAGGAGCACTGAGATTGTATTCCTGAGAACTTGGTTTGAATCACCTACTTGGGTGAATGGCATTGCTATGCATGGGCCTCTGTCTCTCCCGATGAAAGCTTGGGGTAACATGCTGCCTGCCTCACAGGGTTGTTTTGGACAAAGGTGCTTATTTACAAATGCTGGGCATGGGGGTGGAAGCGGGTGGGGGGGAAGCCAAGAGATTAACAGAGGCCTTTCTGCAGGGATTTTTTGATATCCCAGTGGATAATTTATATGCTGAGCCAGCTGTCCTGAAGTGGATAAGGGAGAACATTGCCGACTGGAAGACCTGCTGTATTGTATCCCCTGATGCTGGTGGAGCTAAAAGGTAGGATTTGTATTCTGCCCACTCTGTGGTCATCTCTGATCTGCCTATGTGTGGGTGTTAGGGGTGGGGTGGTCTACATGATATGTATGAGTACTTAAGATGCCTCAGCTCATCTTTTTTTTTTTCTTTCTTTTTGGAGGGTGGGAAGGCAGGGCAATTGGGATTAAGTGACTTGTCCAAGGTCGTGGC
Source organism: Pseudocheirus occidentalis (assembly GCA_028646575.1). Lineage (NCBI taxonomy): Eukaryota > Metazoa > Chordata > Mammalia > Diprotodontia > Pseudocheiridae > Pseudocheirus > Pseudocheirus occidentalis. The sequence goes on from JAQQSW010024012.1 coordinate 6,895, forward strand.
TAGGGCTAGTAAGTGTGTCACATGTCTGTGGCCAGATTTCAACTCAGGTCCTCCTGACTCAAGGGCCAGTGTTCTGTTCACTGCAATAACACCTAGCTGCCTCTCAGCTCATCTTTTGTAGAAGGGACCTTAAAGCTCATTGAGATTGAGTTCAGTCCCTCCTTTTTCAGTTGAGGAAACAGAAGTGACTCATCCAGGATGACACAGCTAGTCAGTGTCTGAGGTCAGATCACAGCTTGAAATCCAGTGTTGCTCTCTCTATCCCCTGTGTCACCTAGATTTTTTCTCTCCCTAAATTGTTGCTGAGTATCTTTTCCTTAGAGGCGACCTCACATGTGGGGCATGTGACTTTATTATTATTTTTTATTTAATAGTATTTTTTCCTTGTCTTTACTTGTAAAAATAATTTTCAAACTTTTTTTATGAAAGATTTTGTGTTTTCCATTTTTTTTCTCCCTCCTCCCCTAGATGACAAGCAACTGGATATATAATCATGTAAAACATATTTCCACATTAGTCATGTTGTGAAAGAAGAAATAGGACAAGCAGGAAAAACCACCAAAAAAACCAAAGTGAAAATAGAATAGCATATGCCCTTTATTCGGATGTACTCCCTTTCACTGGCCTGTTGCTATTTGCGAGGCCAGGAATTCCTTCAGGTAGGGATCCCAGGAAGAGGAGAGCTGTGTAACCACAAGCCATGGCTAGATAGTACAGCGAGTAGATAAAAGTACTAGGCCTGGAGTCAGGAAGACTAGAGTTCAAATCCAGCCTCAGACATCTAGTAGTTTTGTGATTCTGGGCAAGTCACTTAATCTCTGCCTCAGATTCTTTAATTGAAAAATGGGACTATCTCCCTAGGAGGTCATAAGTATTAAATGAGATAATATTTGTAAAGTGTTTAGCACGTTGCCTGGTATACATAAGTGCCTAATAAATGTTTATTCCCTCTCTAACTTGGGGCTATGTATGTGAGTTTCTTAGGAATCAACTATGGATTCGATTTTCAGGTCAACATTGACAACTGTTAAAATGATGTAGGACATGGTTATATACTATGTGTTAGTGGGAGATAGGCAGGTTTGTTTCCCAAACCTTTTGCCAGTTTGCAGAGCAGTTTTTGATTCTTAGGACTAAGTACTGAGCAAGGAAGAAATCATGTTATGTTATTGGGGGTTTTTTTTGTTTTTTTTTGGTTTTTTTTGCTTTTTGGGAGGGTAGCTGGGGTTAAGTGACTTGCTCAAGGTCACACGGCTAGTTTTTGTGTTATAAGTGTCTGAGGCCAGATTTGAACTCAGGTACTCCTGACTCCAGGGCCGGTGCTCTATTCACTGCGCCACCTAGCCGCCCGCAGTCACTTACATTCTTAATGGAGAAATAGAGCCAGGTACTATGAAACCCAGGTGTTTGCAAAATTAATTCAGGATTCCTTTAAAGCCATTCATATTTTCAACACTTGGTTTCTCTTCCACCTCTCCATGAAAGTAAACATGAAGATAACTTAGGTAAGTTCATTTCAGCACCCTTCCCCTCCCCATTTGTTCCAGTGTCATCCTTTCCTCGGTGTGTTCGATCTGTCATGAAAGAGAGATTGAACGGGAAAGGGCCCTGAGAGGCTATTGAATCCAGCCCTCTCATTTTACAGAGGAGGAAACTGAGGCCCAGGGAGGAAAAGGGACTTGCCCACAGTCACACCATCAGTGGCAGGATTTGAAACTAGTAAAATATGTGATACACTCAGAAATAGCTCAATGAATCTCTTATCAATTTTACTACAGGCTGCCTGAAATAGGCTGCCAGCATTTCTAGGCAGGTCTGATTTAGTACAAATCCCATAGCATTATTCAGATTCACAAGGTACGTTTTCATTGGCCTGGAAGCAGTTAACCTTTTTTGTATGATTATAACTTCAGATAGTGGGAATCTGCATTGTGGAGGGGGAGAGTGAGCATAGGAGTTGAAATGAGTCAAGGTCGGGATTTGTTGATCTTTCCTGAGATTTGGGTTTGCTGACAATGACCCTGGCTGCTCACCATTTCTTAGTGTTGGTGGGGTCTCTTTCTCCAAAGGAACCTGAATGATCTCTTTGCGAGTCATTCCCAATTTAAGACTGGAATAAATTCATCCATTCCACAAACATTTCTTAAGCACTTATATTGTGCTTATAGGGGGATGCAAGACAAAACCTGAAAACCCCCAACCAGTATTCCCAGTGGAGCTAAACTCCTGCTCCTGGGAGATGGAGTAGTCATACAAATAGTAAGCTGGGAGCCCCTGCCAGGGGAGGGAGGCCCCTGAGCTGAGACTCAAAGGAAGCCATGGATTCGAGAGGAGAATATGTCCTAAGTGCTAAAGGCAGCCTCAGGAAAGGTGTGGACAGAACAGGGAACAGCTTCTAGACCAGAAGAGTTCATGGAATGGAAAGTTCATGAAGGGGAATGATATGGAATAAGCCCAGAAGGCAGAGTAGGTTGGAGCCTGGGCTTTAGGCATCTCAGCTAAAAGCTTGCTCAAAGCCCCCGCAAGGTCAGAATGATCTCAAACAGGCAGATGTAGTTAATAGAATCTTGTGTGCGCAGGAGGCTTGATAACTCTCAGAACAGTAGCAATAGAAAGCAGTGTGTGACTTGGTTAGAGCAGGATTTAATAGAGAGATATTCTATAGCTCAGTGGAACCAGCAGAGTTTCTAGGCGTGAGTTCAGATCCCAGTTCTGCATCAAGCAGTGGTCTGGGTTACCTTGGATAAGTTATTTCTTCTCCCTGTGCCTCGGTTTCCCTATCTGTAAAATGAGGGGCTTAGACTAGATGCCTTTGCAGGGACCTTTGGCTCTAGGTCTAGGATCCTCTGAACCATTTGCAGATTAGGTACCTTCTCTGTTCAGTGGCAACATACACATCTTATCTTGGAGCAACCAAGCTGGGTAGTCCCAAAGCACATACTCTTAGGCTTGCTTTGTGTATATCATCTTCATATAAGGAAAAATAGCTCAGTAGAATGATTGTTAACGGGGGCTGCTAGGTGGTGCAGTGTCCTGGCAAAAGTGAGTCAAGGGATGGCCCCCTTGAGTCGAAAAAATAAAAAAAAATGATTGTAATTCCCTCTTGGCTAGCAAACTGTGCTCTATGTCAATAACATGCCCTCTGCATTATTCAACTTTTGTACCACCTATGTAAGTACATAGGTGGTACAAAGTACATAGGTTGTGGTGAAAACAAAACTTGGAGTGCTTTTGTTCTCCCTATTTTACAAATGAGAAAACTGAGTCTTAG
>JAQQSW010024013.1:0-10165 GCA_028646575.1 Pseudocheirus occidentalis
ATTCCCCAATTGATGGGCATCCCTTAAATTTCCAGTTTTTTGCCCCCACAAAGAGAGCTGCAATAAATACTTTTGTACATATGGGACCCTTTTCCACTTCTATGATCTCTTTGGGATACAATCCCAAAAGTGGTATTAGTGGGTCAAAGGGTGTGCGATTATTTATAGCCCTTTGGGCAAAGTTCCAGATTGCCCTCCAGAATGGTTGTATCAGTTGAACCCTCTTTTTATGTTGTACTGTATATTTGGATTTTTTTTGTCTTTTTGTATTGAAGTTCAGAAAGAATAAACTTTAAAAAAAGTATCATCCTCCCGGAAGATTGTAATAGTAGTTATAAGTTAAATTACTGAATCTTGGTTTAAGTAGTCCTGTTAATGCATATGATGTTTTCTTTTATGTTTAGATTCCTTTTGTGTATAGGAATAAATTACCTGTCCTATTATTGATTTATACTGTATATTGAGTATCTTTGGGGAAAATCCTAGATGTCAGCCATGATCAAAGCTAAAGTTATAAGTAAATCATTTCTGGGGTGTCAGGGTGTGAGTTTAATTAATCAAAAAGTATGAGAAAAGGGAACTTAACCCCTCTTAATAGAGGCAAGGTTCACTAGGACTGACTTGAACTAGTACTAAATCATGTTTGGATTGAACTCATGGAATAAGTGCAATATCTCAGTCCTTATGGGCCCAGTAGTGTTTCTTCAATATTAAAATCCTATATTTATTTCTGTGAACATTGGTAGGGACTGTCTCACTTTTTTATTTGTTTCCCTAGCACCTGGTACAATGCCTGTCACAAATATTATATGCTTAATAAATGCTTGCTGACTGATTAGAACACTTTTCTTATAATAAAATTACTTAACAATAAATAGCACAAGGCTCCTTAATGCTTTTGACTACATTAAGAGGGTCATGGTGTCCAGGATCAGAGAGTTTATATTCCAGACGCATCATGTTCTAGTGAGACAGATCTTGGAATATTGAACTCTATTCTAGGTGCCACATTTTGGAAAGAACTACAAATTGTTACAAAGAGAGGAATCAAGATGTTAAAGAGCCTTGGAAACATACCATAAAAATGGGCAAAGTAGCTGGGTATCTTGGGGAAGAGAAACTAGGGAGAATGGAATAACTCATTAAGTATTTGAAGGGTTGCCATTTGGAAGAGGGATTAGATTTGTTCTTTGGCCCCAGAGGGCATAGGAACAATGACAAATTCAGGCTTTATCAATAAAAACTTTTCAATAATTAGAGCTATCCAGAAGTGGAATGGGCGATGATGACTCCTCACTGGAGATTTTCAAACTAAATCTAGATAATCATTTGCAGATTTCCTTCCTAGATGTTTATTAGGTATCTTATACCCCTAAATTCACCCCTGCTCCAAACTTCCCTTTTTTTTGAGGAAACTATCATATTCCCAATCACACAGATTCTCAACCTGAGAGTCATCATAAATTTTTCTCTCTTCATCACTATGCATATACAGTTACCAAGTTTCATTCATTCTATTTCACTAACACATTTCTCTTTTCTCTGCTCACACAACCACCAAGTTGAGAGACTCATAATATCCCTCTCAGACTACTAGAATATTCTCCTAATTGGAGTCTCCTGGATTTTAGTATCTCCCTTCTATCCATCTTGCCCATGGTAGCCTAGATAATTTTCTTTTAGCACAAGTCTAATCATTTCACTGTTCTGCTCAGGAACCTTCGTTAGCTCCCTATCACTTCTAAGATAAATACAAGTTCCTCAGATTGGCATTAAATGCTCATCACAATCTAACTCCAGTATATGTTTTTAGTTATTTCCATTCACTACATTTTCTCTGCTCAGATCACATCTTGAGATTTCTCTTCAGTTCTGTGTTCCACATTTTAGGAAGAGAATTGTTATGCTAGATATGGCTCAGAGAAAAGGTTGGTGAAAACTAGGTTGATGAAAGGTATTTTTAAGGAAGATATAGTGCAACGGAAAAGGCACTTGATTTTTAGGTAGGGTTCAAATTTTGACTCTGTAGTTTGTTACCTATGTGTCCATAGCTAAGTCATCTAACCTTTCTTAGTTACAATTTCTTCACCTGTAAAATAAGGTGTTGAATTAGATGGCATTTAATATCCCTTAGAGCTCTAGATCTGTGATCCTATTACTAAATGCCTCCTGAGGTTCCTTCCAAAGCTGAGCAGGATTCTGATTAATCTGTCAACAAATTAGAGGCTGAATGGATTGCCCTTTACTTCAGTGGTTATTGATTGATTATAAAATTTAGCTAGGCTGGTACTTAGATTACAGGGATAATCTGTAATAGCTTCCATCCTTGAGGGCCCTCATCTATTTTAAAATTCTGTAAAGCTATGATCTTTAGTGTATATTCATAAAATATCTTTGAGAATTCTAATTCTATCTAGGAAGATTAAACTTGAAAAAGAGCAATTTCCTCTTAAAATGGAGGAAAACCCCTCACTTTCTTGCATAGAAATTTGATCTAAAATAGGCAATATTAATAGAATGAATTCGACATGCCTTCAGTATTTGCCATTTACTGCCTAACTGAAGTCTACTGCTCTACAGCCTCTCCTGTTCTAAGGCATTTCTTTGAGCTAATTTGAAATCAAAGAAACTGAAGATGGAAAGGACCTATTAGGTCGTTTAATTTTTGCACTTCGCTGAGATATTTCTTACACTGTGTTTCCACCGACTTTTAAAGTACCTCTAATGAGCAATAAAGTTCTTGACATTTGATGGAAATTATTCCACATTTCAGAAGCATATTTTTGCCTGAATTTAACCTAATTCATTTTCATCCTATTGACCCAATTCCTTTTTACTAAGCCCTCAATCAGCAACAAAGCAACTCACCAAACAGAGAACAGACCAAGAGTCCAGTTGTGAGTCAAGATGAGCTACAAAAAGAAATAGGCTTAGGAGTAACATAAGTGGAGTAACCTGTGCAGCGGAGACCCTGTATTAAGCGGGAGCAGCAGAAAGACATTACAAGAAGAGACATTTGTGCCCTGCAGTGCCAGAGATAGGTACTGCCTTGGCCACACGTGTTCTTAACATTTTTGTCTCCCTACTACTGAACTTTTTCCTACTGAGGCTATATGCATTTATGGGAGAGTATGCCACAGGCAGAAATATTTTATCATTGCTGTTCTTACTATACTATTGCAGTAAATGCCTTTGCTCTGAGCTAATTATGTCAACCAGCTGACTATTAAAATGAATATATGAGCAAGGTCTTGTGAGTTAGAGTCCCATGTACTTTGAGTAGTTATCCCCTCAGAGGATCAACCCAGTGAGTTCAAATGAGGGAGAGGGAGTGCCAAAGGATTACTGTTTGGCCTTTTCTCAGATTTTCCTTCTTGAATATTCTATTATTACAAGAATCCATTGTACAAAAAAATATTTATTTTGTTATGTTTTCAGATTGCAATTGTATGGTCAGTTTTCTGATGTTTCTTTTACAAGTTGGATTGGGTTTTTTTTTGAGATACATTTTGTGTGGTTTAATTAAATACAGCTATCTATTGCATTAATGTGTTCATTATGCTTATAGAAATATGAGCAGAAGGTATGTTGTATCCTTAGAACACTGGTACCTACCAGTGTACCTAGAGCATGCTGTGGGGGCTAATCAATATTAATTTTTTTCATCTTTGAGTTGATCTGGACTATTTGTCAAATTGTGGCTTGTGGCCACACAGTTTGTCCTAGGTCTTTATTGATTTCAAGTTTATCGGATTATCTAGATGGCTAAGAAATCTTGAAGCAATCAATCTCCAGTTGTTAATCCCTTTTCCAGAGCCTCACACATCTCTCAGTAGTTTTTGAATGTATTTTATTTCTTTCTTCAGTTAATCTGCTTGTCCTAGGGAGGGATGAACTTGGACATGTATTTGGAACATCTAAGTGTTGCTGAGATCCATTGGAGAAATGTTGGGTCCTCTATGTATTGGGAATTTAGGCTCTGGAAAATTTGGTTTCTTACCTGAAGGTGAAAGGTGATTTCCAATCATCTCCAGTTCTCTTATTCTAGTTGGGAGTTCTGTGGGGGAACACTTTCCCCCTGAAGAGGAGAGATTTATTTTTCTTTTTCTCTTTATTGACTTTGAGTTGGGACAAATATTTACATTCCGAGATATAGTAACTGATAACAGCTTTGTGAAGTTGTATTTTATAACCATGTTTTGTTTTGTTTTAACTCTTCGTGACCCCATTTGAGATTTTCTTGGCAAAGATATTGGAGTGGTTTGCCATTTCCTACTCCAACTAATTTTATAGATGAGAAACTGAAGCAAATGATTAAATGACTTACCTAGAGCCACATAGCTAGTAATTGTCTGAAACTAGCTTTGAATTCAGAAAGATGAGTTTTTCTGACTCTAGGACAGGTGCTCTATCCACTGTGCCCCCTAACTGACCCATATTTTTAGGGGTAAGTATAATCTCAACTACCCACTTGGTAGCCTGAACTCTCAAGAAAGAGGCTCTTGGTTCTTCAACAATCCAGAAATTATCCCCAAAAGACTTTCTTGAGAATCTTTGGTCTCTTACAAGTACCTTTGGGAAGGCATTTGAGAGTATGTTTCAAATCACCAGAGAGCTATCCAGAATTGGGAAACTGGGCAAACATGCCCAAAATCTCCTCAGTCAATTTTCTAAAGAGAGTGAATATTATCTGGGAGGAGAATGTAAAGGTGTGCAAAGGTAGTGTTTACACTTTTATTCTTTAGGAAGCGTGAAGTTTTTCAATCAAACTTGATGAAATGATGGGTCAACTAACTTCTGAATGGATGAAGAATGAGAACACATCTGGTGCTCTGGAGTTAGTCAAGACAGGAGGCAGTTTGCCAATGGAAAGAGAAGCATCCCTAGTTTTGGTTGAGGAGAGAACCAGCTATGGAAGAAGTCAACTCTTGAAAGGGAATCACTCTTTGCCTTTTCTAATGTGTCTCTTCTGGCTCCAGAGCAGTGGTTCTCAACCTTCCTAATGCTTGTATTTAATATTTGTATTTAATACTTGTATGTGGGTGTATCTGCATGTGGGCAGACCCACCTGCAGAAGGATAGAAGAACGGTTTCTTGGTTCCTAAGACCATCGGAAATATGTGTTTTACGATGTTCTTAGGTGACCTCTGTGATGCCTGTGAAAGGGTCGTTTGACCCCCAAAGGGGTCACAACTCATAGGTTGAGAACCACTGATCTAGAGTCAAGGGGAGCTATAAAGAGAAAAAGGCTTTACCTCCTTGAAATGGACACACTCAGCCCTTGTAAGCTTTGTAGGATCTATTGAGATTGTAGGGCAACAGCTGAATAGCCTATGTTAGCATCAGCTGAACCTAATGAAGAATCAGCTCAACCAACTGAAACACCTGCTTGAGTGAGACCAACAGGAGATTGACCCATCCAGGTGGGACACCATGCCCTACTGGAAGCAAGCCCAGACAAACCACCCATATAATGGGGATGTCATGTTCTTTGAAGAACCAGAATATGATGATTCATATAAAATATCAACAACACAGCAAACATCATGGGCACATGAAGAAGGGTAGATAAGAGCTTCCAGATTCAGGAGTTGGGAACTACCCCTTTGCCACATATATTCCACATATGTGTCTCACTACCATTTAAAGTTGGAAGCCACTGTCTCTAGGAACCTTGTCTTTGCAAGGGTAGAGTTTGCCCCTAAAATGAAGGTTCTGTTTATTGATTTCTAAAAGCTAATTGTTGTTTACTGACTGATAATGGGAAGTATATTATTAATTATGAAGGATGGTAATAGAGATCCCAGTACCTCAAGGTTACCATTAGAATCCTAAAGAGAGAAGGGGATACCTAAAGCTGGGGACCCCAGCTTGTGAGTGCAAGTGTCCTGTTCACACTTCAGATGTGCTGTTCCATGAAGATATTTGGGAAGAAGAAATGGGAAATATGGTGTAATTAATACAAGGACTGGCAAATTAAGGCTTGAGGGCCAAATTCAGCCTGACTCTTTTTGTGCTACCAGGGAGTTATGAATGATTTTTACATTTTCAAAAATACAGCAAAACTATTTTAAAATACAAAAGCTATTCATAGCTTTCAGGCCATGCAAAAACAGACTATGGACTGGATTTAGCTCTCACCTTAGTTTGCTAATCCCTATAGTACATTTGAGAAAAGAGCAACAGAGCAAGAAGAAGTGATTTTGTCATTAGAGTATATTAGAGACCACCTCGACAAAAAGAGACAAAAAGGAGTTCTGGGTATAGATCCTAAGCCTGGCACAGAGGCATGATATAGTTCTGATGGGGACTTCAATTATCCAGATATTTACTGGAATGCTCTCTGTACCCAAATCAGAACACAAGTTAAATTCTTTACTAGCTTTAAGGATAATTTATCCCTCAAAAGGCAGAGAAACAAATGAGGGAAAATTCTGTTCTGGATATGATTCTCACTAATAGGAAAAAACTAGTTTCTGGGGTGAAAATGATGGGAACTCTCATTGAAAATCATTACTCCCTCCTAGAGTTTGTGAGGGAATGTGGATATAGTCTGACATGTAACCTAGATCTGGAGAAAGTAATTTTAAAGTAGTTTAGAGAGAGGATAAGTAAGATCAGGTTTAATAGAATTCCAAAGGGAAAATCAGTCCAAGGATAGAAATAACTGAAAATGGAAATTCTGAAGATGCAGAAGGAAACAATTCCAATGAGGAGGTAAATGGGAGTTTTCTGAAGATTTGATTTTACAGGGAATTCACCAACCAAATTAGAGTTGAAAAGAAATATACAGAAAATGGAAGGAACCACAGACAATAGAGAATGAACATACAGGTGTGGCATGGTCCTGGAAAATAGTGTCAGGAGAGGTAAATTTCAAAATGAGTTGAGACTGTTGATAGAAGCTAAGGATAATAACAAGGATTTTAAGAAGCAATAGTGGGAGGGAGGAAAGGAGGACCAAAGAATGACTAGAACTGCTGCTTGGGGGTGGATGGGACAATAATAAATGACAACAGAGAAAAAGCAGAGCTGCTCAATTCTCATTTTGCTTCTGTTTTGTCTGCCAAGGAGAATCACATTTGCACTGGAATTGATAAAGTGAAAATGGCTAATCGGGTGTTGATATCCAAGATATTGTAAATAAGGAGATAGTTTGGGTACAATTAGCCTCCTCCTAATGAAGTAAAGTCTTCTGGACCAGAAGAACAAGACTCCTGGGTTCTGAAAGACCTGGCAGATATGCCTGAGATAATGTCTGTAATATCTGAATGATAATGAAGAAGAGGAGAGGTATCAAAAGACTAGAGAAAGGCAAATGGGCTGATTTTCATGTCTCCTCTCTGCTGCGTAGTAGCTGTATGAAGTTAAGCCAGACTCCTGACTTCTGAATCTGTTTCCTGATGTATAAAATGTGAATGTGGGTGGCATTACCTACTCTATCTCATAGTATTATTGAGGATCAAGTTCAAATAGTATGTCTGTGTGAAACATTTTATAAATTATAAATGATTACATAAGTGCAAGTGATTACTATGAACAGAGAATATATGATGCCCATTCCCCTTCTGTCTCTTCCTCAAACCAAGGAATCAACATAGAACATAGCTTCCCCTGAGATAGATGACATTAGCCAGTTTGTCTTTGTCTTCCTAGTGCCTAATGTGGCACTGGAGCACAACTGAATAATTTTGCCAGCTTGTAGACATCAATAAAAGCTCAACAATTGTAGGCAAATTTCAAGGAAAGGCACAAGAACTGTAAGGAGCCTTCTATCATCACAGATAAATTCTGCTGTAGTCGTAGACAACATTTACCTTAGTTACTATTAGGAAACAGCTGCCTTAGCTGTAAATATAGGGCTGAAAAAATAAATTTTTTGAGTGACTTTCCAATCAGACTTTCAGTGCTCCATTCTTTAGGGTCAAAGTTTTATAGAAGCTTTTTAAATACAATGGTTCTGCTTTAGAGTGGTTAAAAATGTCCTTTAGTTGACTTTTTCTGCATAGTGCATTTTTTTCTAGTCAGCCAAGTCTGGTAAAAGAGTTGAGGCCAGCCAAGTTCACTTTCTTCAGCTGCCTCAGGGGCTTGACTGTGCATGGACTTAAAAATAGCATTGTGTTCCAGCCATAGTTACTAGGAATTGGTCAGAGCCCAAAGTATTTATACTGGTCAGTAGACCTTTTATTTAATGGCATTTAAATTAAAATAATTAGCATCCCGGTATGTGACATTGAGGTTTCATCCTTATCATATATTAGATATCTGAAACTCATCCTGAATGCTAAATTTCTTTGATTGCTTCTATGTCTGAGTAATAATGGTTCATACTTTTCTGTGTATATGAGTGACAAAGGCATTTGGGACTATATAATCGCACTTCTCTTGCAATTGCAATGCGGTTGTATAAAAATATTCTATACCTACAAATACATTCTTTTAACATACTTGACAATTATCAATGAAATTAAATGTTTACAAATTCAAAGGAACAAAACAAGAAGATTGTATAAAAACAGCAAATTTGCTATATCATAGCTCATTTAAAAGTAAATGCTAAACTTAAAATGGCAGTACCAATATAATCCTATTTGACTATACTCCCTTGTGAACTTCCCTCTGTTCTATTTTTCTATTTTATGTAATTTAAAATGATTAATTGGTACTTTTCTTGCTTTTCTTTTTTGTATCACTATCGCTATCTACTCCCCTGAACTATTCCCCTTCCCCAAATAAAATCCCTCCTTTGTAATAGATAAAGATAGTTAAGCAAAAAAAAAAATTGCATTGTGCTGGTCATATCTGAAAATACATGTTTTAGTCTACACCTTAGACCCTCTCTTTCTCTCTTTGCTCTCCATCAAGAGGTATGGAGCATGAAGCACACTTTATTATCATCCTTCTAGAATTATGATTGGTCATTACTTTAACCAGAGTTCTTAGGTCTTTCTATTGTTTTCCTTTACAATGATACAGCCATTGTATAAATTGTTCTGGTTCTTCTCAAAGCACTATGCATCTATAACCTCAGTCACAAAGCCCATTGGTATGGGACTCTCCTCATTGGTGGATATGAAAACCCTGCCCTGTTTGAGGGGTGGGGCAGAGTTGACAAAAACTAGAGAGCTTCACATTCATTAGTCTTCTTCAGGACTCTTCAAGCTTTAGTCACTTCAGGTGCTTCTGATGCTTCTGGTTTCCAGCTTCAAGAGAGAAGACGGAAGAGGCCAACCCCATTTCAGTTTGCCGAAGGAAAAGACTGATTTCTCTTTTGCTATTATGTGAAGAAATGATTTTCTTTACTATTCACTATGTTCATTATGGAACTGGTATTTGGTGGGAAGGGAGTCAAAACTTGGATATAAAGCTTAGGGTCATCCTTCCTTCACAATAATGATTCAGTGATCAGAAGTTAGATTGAACTTGATTATATTCCCTAGACTAAAAATATCTAAGGGATCAGAGAGATGTAATTTTTACCTTGTATCCTCTCCCACCTCTTCCTCTGAGGAGAGCAGAGTGACCTTAGGCTGCTATCTTCTGTTTCGCTTTTTGGTAGGAATTGAAGCCTCCCTTGGAGAAGGGTGGGGGGAGAAGAGGCTGGAGATGTCTATTCTGTCTATCTTCAAGCCATACAGCAATGCCCTCATGCTACAGGAGAGGGGATAGTGCAGACTGCACATGGAACCTCATTATATGTCAATCTATATGTCATCCAGGATTCATCCCTTTTACCATTATTTGTAGTACATTGCATTTACATACTATAATTTGTTTGGAATTCTCTGAAAAGGTACAACACTTCATTTCCAGTTCTTTGCTACAACAACAACAACAACAACAAAATACTTCTATAAATGTTTTTGTACATATAGATTCTCTTTATCTTTTTTGGATTGTTTTGCAGTATAAGACTGAGGGTCAAAGGTGTAAAGCCAATCAGCAGTAGATTCCTGAGAGAATGCTACTGTGAACAGCTTTTAAGATTTGGATTACACAATATTAGTGAACACTCTGTTTATTCCATTACAAAATCAAGATTCAGTACAATATTCACAGTATCAACAATTCACAATATTATATACAATATTTAGAACAAGGAAAGTCTCAATATTATATCTTATTACAGAAAGGAACAAGGAACAAGAGAAGAATTAAAGATTCA
>JAQQSW010024014.1:0-10165 GCA_028646575.1 Pseudocheirus occidentalis
GGGGGGGGACAAGATAGAAAGGAGGGACATATAATCAGTCTTTCACAATATGCCTACTGTGGAGATGTCCTGCATAAATACACACATGCAGCCTGTATTGAATTGTTTGTCCTTCCAGTGGGGGTGGGTGACTAGGGAGGAACCAAAAGAATCTAGAATTTAAAGTTCTACAATCGAATGTTAAAATATATGTGTGTGTGTGTGTGTGTGCTTTATATATGTATGTATGTATATATGTAATTATCATTATTATTAACTACATGAAACTGAGAATTAATATATACAGGCACTGGGGTAGGGCGACCCATCCTGCCCTACTAGAAAGTTAAAGGGGCGATAGAGGAGGACATAGGAGAGAGCAGATTGGGGGAGGGGCTTTACAGGGGCTATTTTGGGGTTGTGGGTAGGGGAAAGATGGGGAGAAATGTGTAACTCAAAACCTCATGGAAATGAATGATGTAAACAAGAAAATAAATAAAATAATTCCCCCCAAAAAACATTACACCTCATTCCAACATAATAGAATTATATCTAGACCTTCTGTTTAGATTCCTTCTAAAATAGTGGTGACAATAAAAATTTTGAGGGTTTACAAGTATCCTCTCCCCTTATAAGAATATAAGCAATTTAATTTTGTTTAATACTGTATTTCTCCCTCATGTTTAGTTTTTTATGCTTCCTTTGAACCTAGTGTTTTTTAATTAATTAATTATAGTTTTCAATATTCACTTCAATAAGATTTTTAGTTTTAATTTTTTCCCTCTACATCTCCTCTCACCTCCCCAAAACAGTGTGCAGTCTGATGTAAACTCTACACAGATATTCATATTAAATATATGTTCACATCAGTCATGTTGTAAAGAAGAATTAGAACCAATGGGAGGAAGTATGAGAAAGAAGAAACAAAACAATAACAAAAAAGAGCAAATAGTGTGCTTTGATCTGCATAGTTCTTTCATTGGATGTGGATGGCATTTTCTGTCAAGATTCTTTTGGAATGTCTTAGATCTTTACGTTGCAGAGAAGAGCCAAATCTATGAAAGTTAGTCACCACACAATGGCTGTTACTTTGTACAAGGTACTCCTGGTTCTGCTCATTTCACTCAGCATCAGTTCCTACAAGTCTTTCCAGGTATTTCTGAAGTATGCCTACTCATAATTTCTTAAAGAAAAATAGTATTCCATTACATTCATATAGCACAATTTGTTCAGCCATTCCCCAACTGATGGGAATCCCCTCAATCTTTGCAATCACAAAAAGAGCTGCTATACATATTTTTTTACCTCTCAGTCCTTTTTCCATTTTTATGATCTCTTTGGAATACAGACCTAGAAGTGGTATTGCTGGATCAAAGGGTATGAATAGTTTTATAACCTTTTGGGTATATTTCCAAATTGTTCTCCAGAATGGTTGGATCAATTCACAACTCCACCAACAATGCATTACTGTTCCAATTTTCCCACATCTTCTCCAACATTTATCATTTTCCTTGTTTGTCTTCTTAGACAATCTCATGTGTGATGTGGTACCACAGACTTGTTTTGATTTGGATTTCTGTAATCAATAGTGATTGAGAGCATTTTTTCATATGACTACAGATAGCTTTAATTTCTTCATCTGAAAACTGCCTGTTTATATCCTTTGACCCCCTATCAATTGGAGAATGACTTATATTCTTATAAATTTGATTCAGTTCTCGATATATTTTAGAAATGAAGCTTTTAATAGAGACACAGGTTGTAAAAATTGTTTCCCAGGTTTCTGCTTCCCTTCTAATCTTGGATGCATTGACTTTGTGTGAAAGCTTTTTAATTTAATGCAATCAAAATGATTCATTTTACATTTTATAACGTTCTCTCTCTCTTGTTTGGTCATAAATTCTCCCCTTGTCCATAAATATGACAGGTAAAGTATTCCTTGATCTCCTAGTTTTCTTGTGGTATCAGGCTTAATATCTAAATCATGTACCCATTTTTGACTTTATCTTGGTGTGCAGTGTAAGATGTTGGTCTCTGCCTAGTTTCTGCCATGCTGTTTTCCAGTTTTCCCAATAGGTTTGTTGAATAGTGAGTTCTTATTCCAGAAGCTGGAGTCTTTGGATTTATCAAACAGTAGATTACTACAGTCATTGACTAGTGTGTCTTGTGTACCTAAACTATTCCACTGATCCACCACTCCTTCTTAATCAGTACCACATAGTTTTGATGATTGCTGCTTTATATTACAATTTAAGATCTGATACAGCTAGGCCACCTTCCCTTGCATTTCTTTTCATTAATTCACTTGCTATTCTGGATTCTGTGGTCTTCCAGATGAATTTTGTTATTATTTATTTCAGCTCTATAAAATAGTTTTTTTTGGTATTTTGATCATTATGGCACTGAATAAGTAAATTAATTTACATAGAATTGTCATTTTTATTTTATTAGCTCCATCTTACCATGATCAACTGATGTTTTTCCAATTATTTAGATCTGAATTTATTTGTGTACTACTAGTATAGTTTTGTTGTCTATTTTTTCCTGTAACTCCCTTAGCTTCTCCTCTAAGAAGCTGGATGATATATCACTTAGTGTATATATGTTTGGTAATATTACTTCATTTTCTGTGATACCTTTTGGCAGGATATTGTTTCCTTTGTTATTTCTTTTAATTAGATCTATTTTTGCTTTTCTTTGTCTAAGATCAGTATTGCTATCCCTACTCTTTATTTCAGCTTATGCATAATAAATTCCACTCCAATCTTTTACCTTTAGTCTGTGTGTATCCCTGTATAGCCAAACATGAGCAGCTTTCCAAAGGAATGCTGCCATGAACAGCTTTCAAGGTTATTATTACACAGTATAGTGAACACTCTATTTATTCAATAACAAATCAGAGCAAAACATTCACAGAAAACCAAGATACAGCATTCAGAATGTTACAACTTAACAATTTAAAATCAAAATATAGCACTCACAACAACTTATGACTAAAATGGCCATTTAGTTTTCACCAAAGTGGTCACATAGTTTCAAACAAAGTACAATTATTTGGTCAATCAGTCATTTAGTAACTCAATCATTCAATAATAAACTACAAAAGGTCAAAGTCCTCAACCCATGGGGCACACTAAATTAAAAATCAATCGCTGTTCAATCATCAGT
Source organism: Pseudocheirus occidentalis (assembly GCA_028646575.1). Lineage (NCBI taxonomy): Eukaryota > Metazoa > Chordata > Mammalia > Diprotodontia > Pseudocheiridae > Pseudocheirus > Pseudocheirus occidentalis. Next base: position 3,148 of record JAQQSW010024014.1, read on the forward strand.
CACTATTCAATCATCAGTCACTCCCCAGTCATCAGTCACTCCCCAGTACCCTCTTAAGGGGGAGTGGGAAATACACAAGCCATCCACCCCTAAGTCACTAGCAAATTACAATTTCAGTCATTACTCAGCACCTACAGAGAGGTCTTTTCATCTTGACTCAGGGTACATGGTCCCAGCTCCTACCCAAATCTAACCAACTGCCACCTGAATTAAAAGGCAGACATCTCTCAATTCCTTGTCCATCTGTCTGTGCAGTTCTTGCTCTGTATTGAAGCTCACAGTGTCCAATCCATCCCAAATCTCCATTGTCTCTGTTCCTGGGAAGACAAGGCTCAATAAAGCCACAAGAACATGCATGCACAATAACAAAGCCACAACATTTGTACAAAATACCGGCACCACAGTCATGCTTCCTCAGCCTTCTGCAGCTCCTGCTTGCCCTCAGATGTCTTCAGCAGCTCCAGCTGGCTCTTGGAAATCCTCAGCAGCTCCAGGTAGCCCTCAGAAGTCTTCAGCAGCTTTGTTCTCAAAATCAAAATCACTTTCTCCATGGAAGTTCCGGTCTAGCAGCAGCAGCTTAGCCTTCAGGTGCTCCTGAGAAATTCTAATTTTACCAACTAGTGTTTTTCCTTATATAGAGTATTGCTCCTCTCTGTTCAGCCCCTTACTGTTACTTCAGCAAGAGGGGTTCATACCTTCTGTTTCTTTAACAGAGGCTTAATTTGAAACTAGGTGCTAAGTACCTCTTAGCTTTCCAATACAAAGGGATCTTCAAATTTCATTACCATTACAACCCCTCTCCTTCAAATGTGTAGTTAGTAAACAACATTTTGTAAGATTATGTTTTTTAATTCACTTCTGTTTTATGGGAGAGTTCATCCCATTCACATTCATAGTTATGATTCCTATCTGTTTTTCTCTCCATACTATTTTCTTTTCTCCCTTTCCTTCCTTATTAGAGTTTTGCTTTTCACTATCACCTCCCTCACTATTTTCTTCCTCCTTTTCATTACTACTTCTTTTATCCCTTCTATGCACCCTCTTTAGTTTCCTCTTTCCACTCCTATTTCTTATGGGGTAAATTAGATTTCTGTACCTAACTGATTATGTCATTCCTGCTTTGAGCCAAATCTGATGAGAGTAAGGTTCAAACAATGCTCACCTCACTCCCTTCTGTCCATCTACTGTAATAGGTTTGTGAGCCTCTTTGTGTGAAGTAATTTACCCTTTTTGCCTCTTCCTTTCCTCTTCTCCCAATATAATTCCTTTTCAGTATGTAATTAGGTTTTTTATCATCACATCAAAGTCAACTTATATCCACAACCTCTCTCTATATATACCCCTTCTAAATGTTGTAATAAAGATACAGTCCTCAAGAGTTACAGTTTTCATCTTCTCTTGTAGGGATGCAGTTTCCCCTTATTGAATAACATGCTTCCCCTTTATTGAATGACATTCTCTCCCCCATTTCCTGTTTACCTTTTTTATGCCTCTCTTGAGTCTTGTATTTAAACATTGAATTTTTTGTTGAGCTGTTTTCATCAGAAAGTTTTGGAAGTCCAATATTTCACTGAAGGTCTTATCTCCTCCACTGAAAGATTATGCTCAGTTTTTTTCTGGGTAGTTGATCCTAGTTTATAATCCAAATTCCTTTGCCTTTTGAATATCTTATTCCAAACTCTCCTGTCTTTTAATGTAGCAGCAGCAAGGTCCATCATAATCTTGATTGTGGCTCCATGATATTTAAATTGTTTCTTTATGACTGCTTGCAATATTTTATCTTTGACTTAATAATTTTGTTATTTGACTACAATAGTTCTTGGTATTTTCAATTTGGGATTTCTTTCAGGAAGTGACTGGTGGATTCTTTTGATTACTATTTTGGCTTCTTCTTCTAGGTCCACAGCGGTTCTCAACCTGTGGGTTATGTTCAGTTTGTAACAGTGAAAATATATCTTACATATCAGATAGATCCATAAAAGTAGCAAAATTACAGTTATGAAGTAGCAACAAAAATAATTTTATGGTTGAGGGTCACCACAACATGAGGAACCAGACTAATGTCCAACCATTAAAGGGTCATGGCATTATGAAGATTGAGAATTACTGTTCTAGGACCTCAGGGCAGTTTACCTTTATGATTTCTTGAAAGATGCTGTTCAGGTCCTTTTTTTCATCATGACTTTCAGGTAGACCAATAATTTTTAAATGATCTTTCCTAGATCCATTTTCCACATCACTTGTTCTTTTCCAATGAGATATTTTACATTTTCTTCCATTTTTTTCATTCTTTTGTTTTCATTTGAATGATTCTTGATGTGTCATAGAGTCATTAGCCTCTACTTGTCAAGTTCTAATTTTTAACAAATGTCTTTAATTAGATTTTTATACCTCCTTTTCCATTTGGTCCATTTTATTTTTTAAAAAGTTCTACTCTTTAGTGAGTTTTTGTGCATTTTTTTCCATTTGGCCAGTGGTATTTTTTAAGGATTTGTTTTCTACAGTAAATTTTTGTCCTTCCTTTTTCAAACTATTGAGTCTCTCTTGCACACCTCATTCCTTTTCCCAGTTTTTTCCTACTCCTTTTATTCGACTTTTAAAATCCTTCCTGGACTCTTCCAAGAAGGCTTTTTTGGGTTTCATACCAGTTCATATTCCCCTTTGAGGTTTTGGATATGTGTATTTTGACAATGTTGTCCTCTTTGGAATTTTTGCCTTGATGTTTCCTGTCTCCATAATAAAAATCTTTGGTCTTTGTCCATTTCTACTTTTTTTATTTTAATTGATTTTTAAATTTACTTTTAGTTTACAAGATTCAGTTCCACAATCCCTTGAGTTTCAAATTTTATCCCCACCCATAGCAGCATGCAATGATGTATAGGATCTGCAAATACTTTCACAATGGACATTAGTCTGGCTGTATAGAAGAGTTGTAACCAATGGAATGAACAATGAGAAAAAAGAAAGAAAACAAAACATTAAAAAGAACGATAGCATGTAGAGTGCTTCAGTCTCCATTTAAACTCTGTTCTTTCTAGATCTTTCTCTGAATGTAGATATCTCCTTCCATCCTGAAACTTGTAGAGTTGTTTTACAACTGTGCATTGCTGAGAAAAGTCCAGTTTATCAGAGTTGGTCATCACACATATGATGTGTCTGTGATTGTGAACAAATTTTTCCTGGTTCTGCTCTTCTCACTTAGCATCAGTTTGGATAGGCCTCTCCACGTGAATATGAAGACTGTCTCCTCCCCATTTTCTATAGGACAATAATATTCCATTACATTCATATACCACTACTTGTTTAGCCATTCCCCAGTTGATGGACAGCCCCTTAATTTCCAGTTTTGCCACCACAAAGAGAGCTGCAATGACTATTTTTGTGAATAAGGGTCTTCCTACCACTTCTATGATCTCTTTGGGATACAACCCCAGAAGTGGTATTACTGGGTCAAAAGGTATGCCGTTATTTATAGCCCTTTGGGCATAATTCCAGCTTGCTCTCCAGAATGGTTGTATCCATTCACAGCTCCACTAACAATGCATTAGTGTTCCAATTTTTCCACATCCTCTCCAGCATTCATCATTTTCCTGTTTTGTCATCTTAGCCAATCTGACTGGTGAGATGTGGTACCTCAAAGTTGCTTTGATTTGCATTTCTCAAATCAATAGTGATTTAGAGCATTTTTCCATACGCTTAAAGATATCTTTAATTTCTACCTCTGAATATTGCCTGTTCATGACCATATATCAGTTGGAGAATGACTTATATTCTTATAGATTTTACTTAATTCCCTGTTTATTTTAGAAATGGGGTCTTTATCAGAGACACTGGTTGTAAAAATTCCCAGTTTCCCACTTCCCTCTTAATCTTGGTTACATTGGCTTTGTTTATACAGAAACTTTTCAATTTAATGTAATCAAGATTATCCATTTTGCATTTCATAATGCTCTCCAACTCTTCTTTGGTCATAAAGTCTTCCCTACTCCATAAATCTGACAGGTAAACTATTCCTTGCTTCCCCAGATTACGTACAATATCAGCATTTATACATAGATTGTGCACCCATTTAGACTTGATTTTAGTGTACACGTTAGATGATGGTCTATGCCAACTTTCTGCCATACTGTATTCCAATTTTCCCAGCAGTTTTTGTCAAATAGTGAGTTCTTATCCCCAAAACTGGGGTCTTTGGGCTTATCAAACAGTATATTACTATGATCGTCGTTGACTACTGAGTCTTTTGTACCCAATCTATTCCATTGATCCACTACTCTATTCTTCAGCCAGTACCAAGTAGTTTTGATGACTTCTGATTTATAATAGAGATTAAAATCTGATACATCTAGGCCACCTACCGTAGCATTTCTTTTCATTAATTGTCTTGATATTCTGGACCTTTTGTTCTTCCAAATGAATTTTGTCACTATTTTTTTTAGTTCTATAAAGTAATTTTTGGTTGATTGATTGGTATGGCACTAAATATGAAATTTAATTTAGGTTAAATTAATTATATTAATTTCTACTTTTTGCTCATGGTGTTTGCCCATTTCCTGGCTTTTAAAGCTCAGCTCTCCTGCTGGAGTACAGGGGCCACTGACCCAATGTTCTTGTGCTGGGAGCCCAGGGCCTAGTCACTGGCTTTGTGTTCTGGGGCCTCAGGTGCTGGCAGCTAGAGGCTGTAGGAATCTGGCAGCTTACCTAGTGTTGATCTAGGGTCAGCAACATTGAAGCTTTCAGAGTGCAGGTGAGGATTCTGACCTCTGGAGATTCCTGCTCACCTGGGCTTCTTTAAAGTACTGGAAGGTTTAGCTTCTGGAAGATGCCTGCCAGCCTGCAGCTTTGCCTGCTGGAGTTATGCTTCCTGGAGTTATGCTGAAACACTGGGAGATGTGACTGCTGGAGAATGACTTTCCACCAGTACACATGGTGGTTTTGTAAACTAGTGTCTACTGGTTCCCCTGCCTTTGCTGAGGAACTTGGAGGCTCCTGGTGTTGGAAGTTGCCTGCTCTACCACTCTTGGTCTCAGGATCTCCTCCTGGTCTCCTGAGGTCGGGCTTGCCACTGGCTTGCTGAGATGCCTCCCATCCTGTAACTGCTCATTCTCCACCACAGCAAGAGGGACCTTTTCTGTTAATCCCCCCAAGCTTCCCTGGCTAAAAGACTGCTGAACCCCATCTTTCTGTTGGCTCAGCTGTTCTTCAGTTTTTCCTAGGGTGATATTTTCTGGGCTTTGAGAGGTCAATAAGGGAGAAGTGAGAGCAACTTACTTCTTACTCTGCCATATTGCCTTACAGAAGACCTAGGTGCTACTTCTATATGAATCCTGATTTTCCTGGTTTTAGTGCTCACCCTTCCCTTACAGTTCTTTTTATTTCTTTGTGTACATATGTCTTCCACGCAGACTGCAAGCTTCTTGAAGGGAGGGATTGTTTCATTTTTGTTTTTATATCCCTGGCCCCAGGGATTGGTGTGTAATAGGTGTCTAATGAGTGTTTGTTGCATTGGATTTGATGGGCTATAATTGATATTTAAAAGTAATTTTATAGAAGTACTCTTGCCTTACAAGTTATTAGTTTTATTTAAAGCAAGCAATGATTTATCTTGAGCAGAGTCAGTAATCTTAATTTTGTTCGCTTTGCTACAGAGACTGATCCAAGATGGTAAATTGTTACTTTTTATTTGCAAGACTGTGAGCAGACATAAAAAGTTCATTCCATTACCAAAAAATGTTTTGAGATAAAGCATTACTTATTCTAGAAAATTCCTTGACATGTTGACTGTTCTGAGGAAATTATTGTCATTTATGCTTCCTCATGGAATTTTCTTCTTTGCTGGGGGCAGGAAGAACAGATGTCAGGGGGTTAATTAACCAACAGATCATTGCCTCTAGAACAGAGACAGCAATTTCTGGGAATTGAAAATATGGTTGCATATATTAGAATGCTTAGCTACTGTATGAAAAATCTATTGGCCTTTTGAATACTTCTTGCTGTGGAAAGCATTCCAGTGGAATAAACCTGCCCCTGATGTGATTAACCACTGGCACTAGGAAATCCACCTGCCCATGGATATGTTCTGTGAGGGATCTTCCACAGATAATCTGTGTTTTCTTTTTATAAGAGAAAGGTGACCAATGGTATTTAAAATCCAACACTTCTGCCCAACAAAGCTATCAGTTTTAGTAGTTAATATTGCTAAAATGTTTTACACATTTAAGGGGGGAAATTAAGTGTTTCAATTCATGCAAGGCAGAAAAATATTCTTCTATGTTAACTGTACTTTTACACTGAATTTCACAACTAAATTAGAAACAAATGTTCAGTCTCTCTTGGCACATAGTGAATTATTGCACAACACAAGTAGTTGATCCAGAGATTTAAATTACATCTGCTGCTGGTATTTTAGCTTTAAATTATTTTTGCATGGTTAGTATTTATATTTTCTCTATATTTAATATAAATATAAAATAATAGTTTGTTCTGTTGATCAGCCATGTAAGCATGCTTCTGTTATTTGTTTATATAGAATTCCTAAGTGATATAAAGAAAAAATAAATTCTAAGTGGTTCAAATTGGAGTTCATAAAATACTTTCAAATGGAAGCTGCTTGTTTTGGACCTCATTGTCTATTTCCTTAATTCCAGTGGATCTCCAAATAACTCCTGAAAGTTGAAGAATTGCAGAAGGTCTTGTGGATACTTGGAAATGCAAAAATGAAAGAGCAACTTATTTTATTATTTAGTAGAGAATAATACTTCTGTGAGCTTCTAAGATTTTATTTTTAATAATTTAAAAATAGAATACACATATGTTGGGGTTAATCATCTCATATAGAAGAGGCAAAGGATAACTATTACAATGGAGGGGAAGAACAGGAAGGCAAAAGGGAATGGATCAACATGACTCATTGAATTTGGCTTAGGGAAGGAATGACATACACTCTAAATTGGGTATCTTGGGGATGATAGAGGGGAGGGCATGTTGGAGGGGAGGATTGTTAGAAATACAGACTTCT
>JAQQSW010024015.1:0-10165 GCA_028646575.1 Pseudocheirus occidentalis
TTTTTTTTGCCTCTGACACCTCTTTTAGATACCTTGCATTGCAGTCCCACAATGCTCTGGTAATTGCATTAACTTCAGAATGGATATAATTTGCTTCATCACAACTGCTTTTCTTGTCTTTGTTTTCTTTGGCACCATTTCTGCCTCCTCTCTAAGCAAGCACTATTGTAGCATAATAAAAAGGTTTTTTGAGTAGTACTGCTATTATTATTATATTTACTGTTATTATATTATTAAAATGGAAAAATAAACATTTTATTTGCGTGGATTATTTTTATTTTATTTTAATATTAAAATACAAATATTGGCTATTAACATTACTATATTTTTATTTTTAATACACAACATTTGTAGAATTATAAAGAAAACTGGATTTGAATAATAGATAAATATGCCAAGTGTAATTAAATGAAACTTTAACAAAATAGCAATGAAAATGCATGTGAGCCTATTATATAAGAGATGATGTTGAAAAACTTGACAAGATGTTTCATTTTTTCTGGCTAGCATGTTATCTTTAACAAAAAAAGGAGAAAAAAATGAAAGTAAAATTTCTTTCCTTAAACTGTTACACATATACTATAGAAAGTATAACATATTTGTCCCAATTTATTTATCACCAAGTGGTGGCGCATCTACAAATAAAATTCTATAAAATCATGATTCAGATATAAAAATATAAATTATATTTCATAGGCATATACAAAAGTTTTTAAAATGCTACAATTATTTCCCTCTCCCTCTTTGAATTATTTTAAGATCTCTTTAATTGTCAGAATGGGCAACTGGCAAGTAAGTGCCCAAATCCATGGTGATTAAGACAGACTCATTTAGAAAGCTATTTAAAAGAAGGTCCATGATGGGCGAGAAGTCTCAAGGGAGGTACCAAAAACAAAACTGGTGCTGGAAGGAGAATTTTCCTCCAACCTGCTCTGCATTCTCTAGCTACCATCTGAAACTATGTGTGACAGCTGTCAGCAGGGCCCCCTGGACTAAAAGAAGAGCGTCCTACAAAAAAGCCTTAATAACCCTGGAGTAAATAGCCCAGAGCATCCTCAGAGAGTGAGCTCTCATGACCCCACAATACAGCTTATTTGTGGTCTGCATCCAGAATATTTGGCTGCCATGTTCCTATGAATGTGGGAGGAAGGAAAAGCAAGAGAGGAAAAGTTTTTACATTTTTCTGTTTTCTCTCTCCCAGTAAATCTCAAACAAGGTATTCAGGAAGAACAGCATGATACTGCAAAACAGGCTGATCCTTTGTCATCTTCAGCATCCATAAGCATCATGTTTACTCTGTTTCAGGCCCTGTGCTAATTGCTAGTGATGCAAAGAAAGGCAAAAAACCATTTTCAGTCCTCAACGGGCTTTGATGGAGGCAAAGACAAGTAAACAATTATGTACGTACAAAATATATCCAATGTAAATGGGAGGCAGAGTAGGGGTATTCAGAGGGAGTGTCAAAATGTTACTCCAGTTTTAAAAAATATGTTTACCTTTCATAATGAATGACCATATTTACCTATGTCATTCTCCACTTGCCCATCCTTTCCCCTTATAAAGCAGAAATCCATTCTATGACAGTCAGCTTACACTATTCTTCAGCGTGGCTTAGAGGTGACCTTGGGTTCTTGAAGTTTATGTCAATAAAATGCAAACCCTGGCAGGTTTTTAAATGCTGAAAAAGTGTCAAGTGTGATCCTGACAAGAGACTGATTATGAGGCACAATGTATAGAGAGTTGGCCCAGGATTCAGTAAGACATGAATTCAAATATGACCCCAGACGCTTGCTACTAGCTGTGTGGCCCTTGGAAAATCAGTGAAACTCTGTTTCCTTCATTTTCCTCAACTGTAAGAACATTATAACAGTATCTATGTCCCAGAGTTATTGCAAGGATTAAATGAGATGCTTGTAAAGTGCTTCGCCTAGTGCCTGGCACAGTAGTAGGCACCATATAGATGCTTATTTTCTTCCCCTTCCAATGACCAGTCTGTCCAAGTACAGAGAAGCTCATAACCAGTAGACTAGTCCATTGATGATACGTTCTTAGGCTATGGCGAAACATGTGGAATAAGTGTTTGGCCTTTTGTAAGTCTGCCCAAAATGGAGGCACCTACAAGAAAGATGGCAGGGACCAGCTTCTATGAGATAGGAGACCTGAAACATGTGTGACATTCTGTGTTCAATTATCATATGGCTGGGAGCAGTCTTTTTCTAGTGACAACTGTCTTTAAAGCAACTGACTGGCAAAGTGTTGTTGTCTCTCTCCTGGGAAGTCAGGGGTGGAGGACCCATTCACTCATAGCAGAAGGACCATGAAGAAAGCTGGGGAAGGATCTGAGGACTGCCTTTCCTCTCAAATCAAGTCAACAGGTGTTTATTAAATGCTTACTATATGCTGGGAGCACCAAGAAAAGCAAAACAGCCAGGAGGCAGATGCAAGGAGGGAAAATGTTCTAGGCATGGGAGCTAGCTAGTGGGAGAATAAGTGTCCTGGTCTAGGAAAAGCAAGGGGTCAGAATAGTTGGAATGTAGATTACATGGAGGGCAGAAAAGTACATGTGGTACTCCAAAGGGGGGAAGGAGCTATGTCATGAAGGACTTTAAAAGCCAAACACAGGTTCTATGCTAATCCTAGAGCTAATGGGGAGCCTAAAGAATCTGTAGTGGTGTCAGTGACTTTGTCAGAGATGTGCTTTCAGGGAGATCTCTTTGGTAATTGAGTGGAGGATACTAGAGAGAACTGAAGCAGGGCTACCCAACAGAAGGCTGATATTGTAAAAGTTCAGGCATGAGATGATAAGGATGTGTACCAGGGTGATGTAGAATCAGAAGAAAGAAGGGGGACTATACAAGAAATACTGCAAAGATGAAATCTATTTAGTAAACTACAGAGCAGGCAATCCAGAGAGCACAGTGGAAGTAGTGGGTAATCTGGAATGAGATATTGGGAAGTAGGGGCAGGTAGAGTTAAGAGGGATGAGAATAAGAGAGCAGGAAGTAAGGGAAGGGGAAAGGGATATGTACAATGGCAGTTGGAAGTTCCAAACCAATGAGATGGAAAAGAGTATGACAGGATGAGAATATGCTAACATATAGTATATATGATAAAATAAACCAAGATATGGTCATTGAAGGGTTAAACTGCATTTACATTAACCATCTCATTCCCTGATGATGTCTAATAAATGATATATTAATCCATTTCTGCATCATTGTTTTCTAAATGGCTGTTGGACAGTTCAGATTTTAATTTTAGCGAATCTTTGTGTTTTTCCAGTAAGATTGTATACAAAAAATCCAATTTCTCCACTTGTTAAGTGAAAATGGAAGCCTGATAGACCTGAATGTTAAAGAAAAGTATCATTTGATAAGAGACACCTCTGAACATGGTTTTCAAAGTTCTATTTTAGGGAATTGTATAGTAAGATCCAATAAAACAGGAATTAAAGATTTGGGAATACTTGATATCTTTCTTATGTTATTCCATAAAAAAGCAAATATCCTACACTCTAATTTCTGTTAATTATTATATTTTAAGGCATATGTGTGAAGTATTTTAAAGTTTAAAGCTTTATTTTTATATGATCTCTCTCTAGGCTGACATGATAAGTTCCTTGACTATGTGATTGCATCCTCAGAACCTGGCATACTGTCTTGCATATGGTAGGTTTTCAATAAATGTTTGTTATCAAAGATACTGAAAATCATTGTCCTCAAATATGGGTAATAAGGGGAATTATATGAATAACTGGTTCTTAATCTTAAGATAAAAAATATCACCTTTATTTGATCTTTGAGATTCTCATGTTGTCTTTAATAAATAACTATGATTCACCTAGATTTTTTATCAGTCAACAAATGCAAATCTATAATCATTCTATTTCTTTCTTTCTTTCTTTCTTTCTTTCTTTCTTTCTTTCTTTCTTTCTTTCTTTCTTTCTTTCTTTCTTTCTTTCATTTTGGCCTTTGTGGAGGCAGGAGGGCAGGGCAACTGGGGTCAAGTGACTTGCCCAAGGTCACACAGCTAGTAAGTGTTAAGTGTCTGAGGTCGGATTTGAACTCAGCTCCTCCTGACTCCAGGACCAGTGCTTTCTATTCACTGTGCCGCCTAGCTGACCCAGTCCATAATTATTTTGCATCTAGATTTTGAATTTTAGCTAATCTTGGTGTCTTTCAGTAAAATTATATGGAGACCATCTAATTTGTCCACTTACTAAGTTAAGGATACGAAAGCTTTCAATTCTACTAATGGACCTGAGTGTTAGAGAGAAGTATCAAGGAATCTTATTCTCATTCAATAATAAAACTCCTCTGGACATCATGCATCTGCAGTTGTAGAGAGTCTCTAGAGATGCTGAAAGCTGGGACAGTTTGCCAAGGATCGCAGTCAGCAAGTGTCAGAGACTACTTAAGCCCAGGTACTTCTCATATGCTTAGCTTACACATTATAATTCTGCTGCATTTACAATAATACAGAGGAAAAATAATTATATGGTATAGACACCCACAATCTATTTTCTTTGCATCCTATGAATTTTGGTCTCCTGACACTTCTGTCTTTGTCCCAAATATAGAAATTCTGCACAATCCTGAAAAAGTGCTTCCTTTAGCAAATCATTTAAACCTTATGAAATTATAATAAAGACTTCATTTTGGAAGGTACTTTATCATGTAGGCCAGTAGACTTTTCTGAGATGGAGCAAGAGATAGAGATACTACAAAATGATTGAAATGCTATTACATTTAGCATGTTATTTCCTTTAAAGCTTTAGATTGGGAGCTTAAACACCTCTGATTCAGGGAAAGAGCTAGGGCAATTGAAAGGAAGCTGCACATACAGCTCCAACATCACTCGTAAGTATGAACACATATTGGGGTCTTAGGGGAAAAAATAACCCATATGTATAAAGAGTCGCAATTTACTTAGAAATGTGACTGAGTTGGTTGAGTGGCAATTTATTTAGTTTGAAGTCAGATGAGTCTGAGGCATAGTTTACCTTATATAAAAGGTATTCCCTAAAGAATCATGCTATGCACACCATAGCAGATTCTTAATAAAGAGCTGTTGAATTGAACTGAGTTGAATCATAGAATCTCTGAGCTGAAAGGGACCTCAGAGGCCATCTAATCTATCTGGCTCCTGACTAGGGATTCTCTTTACAATGTACTGCTTTAAAAAAGAGACATTTTAAGTGAGAAATTTCTCCACTCTTATCTAAATCACTTTGCTTCCATATGTGAAACTTGGGAGCTCTTAAAGGCCCAAAGAAACCTCTACTGGCATCCATGCTCATTGCTTGAAAAAAAAAGGAAAAATTAGGGAAGATTATTTGAGCAAAAACTATCTAAAAAATTCTCCCTCAAAACATAGAGGTAGAAGCTAGTGAGAATTACCTGAAAAAATGGTGGGAGAAGTAACATAACTTTTTTTTTCTTTTTCAAGTTTTTTCAAGTTTTTTAAAAGTCACATCATAAATTGTGGGATCTTCTGAGTGACTTAATAAGGCGGAGGGCAAGACATATTCTCCGATCCTTCTAATCTCTTAGACCTCTTCAAAAGAGAAATTATATGCCAAAGATAAATCAATGTGAGCTGTCTTTATGGTCTAGGACACCCAGAACTCCAAGGAAAGTAAAAACAAAAACAAAACCATGAACTTACATTTACTTAGAACTCACTCACAATCCTTTCTTCCACTGCCTACCACACTAATAGCAGTAAGACTACACCAGGTGACCAAAGGCCCCAACCCATGGATTTCCAGCAAAACCTAAATCCATATTTAATTTCCCCTTCTTCTTTTCAGTGGAGATATGGGATCCAGTCTGTGAAAGTCTTCTGGGTCCACAATACCTAACAGAGCAGCAGTAGTCTGTGTTGTAAAAGATCTCAGCAAGAGAGGAATAGAGGGAAAGATTAGGACACATGTTTGACCTTGAAATCAAAATCAGCCTCATTGACCAACCCCTCTCCCTCCTCTCAGAATCTTAGAGACCCAAACTACAGAAATGAATCCTGTAGCAACAGCACAGAAACTCTCTGAACTTCCAGTGCTGGGCTAGGGAACTGAGGAGCAAAAGGAGCAGTACGGGACTCTGTGTGTGTGTGTGTGTGTGTGTGTGTGTGTGTGTGTGTGTGTGTGTGTGTGTGTGTGTGTGCTCAGGTGTGGGAATGGCTTGAGGGACAGAGCTCAGAATCCAGCTTGGATCTGTTCTGTGTGCCCAAAAGTCACTTGGGCTAAAGGCTTAGACTGGTAAATAATGTGGTAAATAATGTATTTCCCAGGGTGGGAGGAAGCTATGAAACACTGAGATTCCACCTCCAGGGAAAGTATCATTCAAAGGAGAAAGATACAGAAAATAAACAATAGGGTGAAATAAAAGCGGGAAGGATTGAAATTACCACAGGTCTCAGGAAGAATACAACTCTAAGATACTGAATATGAACAGATAAATCAACAAGGAAAACATTAATAGTAGAAGAAAATATGGCCTACAGATCTAGTAAATAAGTCATTTATTAATAAATACTATAAAACAAAGGAAAATAATCCAGCACTTAATGAGACACAGGACTCTGTGGAAATTGAGAACATGGAACCGGGGCGGCTAGGTGGCGCAGTGAATAGAGCACTGGCCCTGGAGTCAGGAGTACCTGAGTTCAAATCTGGCCTCAGACACTTAACACACAAAAAACTAGCCATGTGACCTTGGGCAAGTCACTTAACCCCAACTGCCCTCCAAAAAAAAGCAAAAAAAAAAAGGTAAAAAAAAAAAGAACATGGAACCACAATATGTTGTTTCTGAGTAGCTTAAAAGACAAATGAAAATTATGAGAGCAAAATTTGTGGCCTGTAACAGAAAAAATAATAAGTGGAATAAAAAAACTTGAATATACAATAGAAAATCTCAACAAAGAAACAAAAGTGAGAGCAATTGATTGGAAATGCAAATACACAGAAATGCAGAACAATCTAAAAGAAAAAACAAAAACAATATCATTAAAATAAAATATACTCTCTATCCCAGCAAAACATACTGATTTCAAAGATAAGGTATGAAGATACAACCCCTAAGGATCTCCCAGAACACAAGTCAAAAAATCTGAATACTATAATAAAAAAGAATAACATAAGAAAACTGTGCATACCTTCTGAACACAGAAAAATAAATATCAATTGGAAGAATTCATAGAATGCCTCCAGAAACAAACAAAAAAGAAACTCAAGGCTGCAGATTCTAAACTCCATAGTGGTTAAATTTAATAGTTCAATTAAAAAAAAACAGGTTCTGTAAGCAATCAAGAAAAAGACCTACAGATGTAAAGGAAAGGAAATTCAAATAACATAAGACTATTCTATACCCCTCAGAAAACACAGGAGGTAATTCTTCCATTTTATTGGTGTGCTCATTTCATTCACATTCAGTTATGATTACTGTGTATTTCTCTTCATCCTGTTTTCTTCTGTTTATCCTTCTCTCTCTCTCTTTTATCCTGTCCCTCCACAAGTCTGTTTTTCTTATGACCACTGCCTCTCTTAATCTGCCTTCCTTTTTATCATCACCTCCTTCCTGCCCATGTCTCTTATCTCCCTTTTCTCCTATTTGTTTATTGGGTAAGACAGATGTCCATACTCAACTGAGTGTGTACATATATTCTTCTCTTTATGAAACAATTCTGATGACAGTGAGGTTCAAATGTTGCCCACTCCTCATTTCCCCCTCCACTATAAAAACTCCTTTTTTTGTGCCTTTTTTATTCATTAATATTTTCCCCATTACACCTCTCCCTTCCATCTTCTCCCAATACATCTTTCATTTCACCCCTACATTTTTTGCATATCATCCCAACATAATCTAGTCACACCCATTCCCTATGTCTATATAGATTTCTTGGAACTGCCCTAATAATGATAAAGTTGTTAGGAATTATATGTATCATCTTTCTATAAATGAATGTAAACAGTTTAAGTTTACTGAATTACTTTTTTGGGAGGCAATTGGGGTTAAATGATTTGTCCAGGGTCACATAGCTGGTAAGTGTCTGAGACTGGATTTGAACTCAGGTCCTCCTGACTCCAGGGCATGTTGCTGTATTCATTATGTCACCTAACTGCCCCTACTGAGTCACTTATGACACTCTTTCATTTTACCCTTTTGTCCTTCTCTTGAGTCTTGTATTTGAAAGTCACATTTTCTATCCAGCTCTGTTCTTTATTTTTTTCCATTAGGATTGCTTAAAAGTGCTCTATTTCATTAAATAGCCATTCCCCCCATGAAGGATTATACTCAGTTTTGCTGGGTAGGATATTCTTGTTTGTGAGCCCTACTTCCTTTGCTTTCAGAATATCATATCCAATGCCCTCCGTTCCTTTGAAATGAAAGTTGCTAAATTTTGTATGATCCTGACTGTGGTTCCATATTATTTGAATTGTTTATTTCTGGCTGCAACATTTTCTCCTTGACCTGAGAGCTTTCAAATTTGGCTATAATATTCCCAGGAGTTTTTATTTTGAGATTTCTTTCAAGAGGTAATTGATGGATTTATTCAATTTCTATTTTACCCTCTGGGTCCAAGATATTGGTATAGCTTTCCTTTGTAACTTCTTGAAATGTGTTTAGAGTCTTTTTTATCATAACTTTTAGGTAGTCCAATAACTCTTAATTTTTCTCTCCCCAATCTATTTTCAAGGTCAATTGTTTTTCAAATGAAATATTTCACATTTTATTCTATTTTTCTCCCTTCTTTTGAGTTTGCTTTATTGTTTCTTAAGATCTCATGAAGTCATTAGCTATCTGCTTTTAAATAAGCTCTTTTTTTAGTGAACTTTTGTGCATTAGGCCAATTCTGTTTTAAGGTGTCATTTTTAAATTTTTGTGCCTCTTTTACCAAGCTGTTAATTCCGTTTTCATAATTTTCTTGCATAATTCTTATCTCTTGTCCGTTTTCCCTCTTCTACTGCTCTTTTTTCTTTCATTGACTCTTCTAGGAATTCTTGCTGGCCATGAGTCTAATTAGCATTTTTATTTGAGGCTTTACTTGTTGCTGTTTTCACATCGAAATCTTCCTCTATGTTTCTGTCTTAGTCTTCTCTGCCACCACAATAGCTTTTTATGGCCAACTTCTTTGTTGTTTGCTCATTTTCTCAGCCTAATTCTTAACTTTGAACTTTATGTTAAAGTTGAACTCTGTTCACCTGGGGATAGGGAGGAACTGTGTCAAGTTTCAGAATTTTCATGCTGCTGTTTTCAGAGTTAACTCTGAAGTTTACAGGTTTTTAGTGCTTCTAAAGTGGTGTGGTCTGGGGAGAGGTGTGGTCATTGCTGTCACAGTCTGTGCTTTGGTCTTTACCCAGGAAGACCCCTGCTCCCCTGCAACTACAAGTACTAGTCTTCCTCTTGGCTTTGGAATTGTGACCAGGTCCTCTTCTCTTCTGCAACGGCAAATGCCAGCACTCCTTTAATTCCTATGACTGTGAACAGGTCCCCTGTTCCCTTGTGACCAACCACAAGTGCTCCTCTCCTCCCTGGAATTGTGGCCCAGGATACCTCTGGACTGAGAGCTCCTGAAGATGCTGCTGCTTCTACTGCTACTATCTCAGGAACCTTCAAGGCTTCACTCCAGGCTGACACCCAATCTGGTTTCATGAACCTCTCTTGCTGACCTCATAAATTGTCTTATTCTGGAAAAATGCCTCACTCTGACCTTTTTTTTGACTCTTCCACTCCAAAATTTGATTTAAGTATTATGATCAAGTTGCTTGGAGGGGAATGTTGGGAGAATTCATCTAGGTTCTGGCCTGTACTCTGCTATCTTGGCTGTATACCAGTGATGTTTTAATTGCCAAATCTAATAGCCTTTTCTCAGTCCTCATACTTGACCTATCTGCTATATTAAATACTGTTCAACACCCTCTCCTTTTGTAGATTCTCTCTGGGTTTTTATGATGCTTTCTCTCTGGCTTCTCCTGTCTGGCCCCTCCTCTTCCATCTTCTCTGCTGCCATACTGAGGCATATCATATGCATATCATGTTCCCTATTTGTGGGAGTTCTCCAAGGTTCCGTTCTAGATCCTTTCCTCATCTCTTATGTTACCCCCAATAACTACATCAGCAACCATGAGTTTAATTTCTATTATTCAGATGACTCCTAGACATAC
>JAQQSW010024016.1:0-10164 GCA_028646575.1 Pseudocheirus occidentalis
ATGGCTTCTTCCTGAGCTCCTGGCCTGCACACTGAAGGGGGACCAAAGTGGCCACTCAGAGAGTAATCACTCTTGCTTTGACCTGCGTGTATCTGGGTCACAGTCTTAGGTGGTGGTCCTGGGGTGAGGAACACTAGTGTGCCAGAACTTGTGGTGGATGTAAAGTGGGAGCCCTCCTTATAGCTCTGACAACAGCTCTGAGAACTGAAAAAACATCCCAGTAATTTGGGACACAGCTCTCTCTGCTATGGAAACAGAGTTCTACTGTAGCAAAGAGCTCAAAAGTCAAGTAATTGACTGGCAAGATAAGAAAACAAAGGAAGTGCAATCAGACAATAGAATCTTTATGCAGGGGGCGGCTAGGTGGCGCAGTGAATAGAGCACCGGCCCTGGAGTCAGGAGTACCTGAGTTCAAATCCGGCCTCAGACACTTAACACAAACACAAAAACTAGCCGTGTGACCTTGGGCAAGTCACTTAACCCCAATTGCCCTCCAAAAAGCAAAAAAAAAAAGAATCTTTATGCAGGACAAACAGGATCAAAACATGGAATCAAAAGGAGACAACAAAGTCAAAACTCCTTCATCAAAAGCTTTCAAGAAAAATATGAACTGCTTGCAGGCCGTGGAGCATCTCAAGAAGGATTTTGAAAATATAGTAAGAGAAGTAGAGAAAAACTTGAAGAGAAATGAGAGTGATGCAAGAAAACAATGAAAACTGAGTCAATAGACTGACTGAAGAAAATAACACCTTAAAAATAGACTAACTCATATGGCAAAAGAGTCTCTTACTTTGCTTCCTTTTCCTCATGTTGGCCAGTCTATTAATTGCTTGGTTTTTTAACTCTGTGGAACTCTGTTTCCTGGGAGGGGGGAGAAGCTCTGTCCTTAATCACTGGGGCCTTCACAGCTGCCAGAGCTTTTAGTGGGGTGCTGCAGCCCCCCCCAGCTTTGGCTCACTGAAAGTGTACCCCAGGACCACCACTCAAGACCACGATGCAGATCCAGGCTGCTCAACACAAAAGCCCTTGGCCCTGATCAATGGTCTCAGCCCCCCTGCTATCTGCAGGCTGGGGGCTCTGAAGCAGCCCAGTGGAGGCCACTGCTGCTTTCAGGTGTTCCTGCTGCCACAGCTGCCTCCCGCTGCTTCCTTGGCAAAAGAGTCTCAAAAAACCAGTGAGGAGAAGAGTGCCATAAAAAGCTGAATTGACTGGATGGAAAAGGAATTTCAAAAGTTCACTAAAAAAATAATTCCTTCAATATTAGATTGCAGCAAATGGAAGCTAATGACTTTATAAGAAATCAAGATACTATAAATGAAAAAATAGAAGACATTGTGAAATATCTCATTGGAAAGACCACTGACCTGGAAAATAGATCCAGGAGAGATCATTTAAAAATTATTGGACTACCTGAAAGCCATGATCAAAAAAAGAGCTTAGACACCATCTTTCAAGAAATTATCAAGCAAAGTTTCCCTGATATTCTAGAACCAGAGGGCAAAAATAGAAATTGAAAGAATTCACTGATCACCTCTTGACAAACATCCCAAAAAGAAAACTCTGAGGAATATAATAGCCAAATTTGACAGTTCAGCTGACAAGAAGAAAACATTTGAGTATTGTGGGAACACAATCAGGCCAAAACAACAAGGAACATCTACATTAAGGATCAAAGGGCTTGGAATATGGTATTCTAGAGATCAAAGGAGCTAGGATTAAAACCAAGAATCACCTTCCCAGCAAAACTGAGTATAATGCTTCAGAGGAAAATATGGTCATTCAATGAAATAGAGGGCTTTCAAATATTCTTGATGAATAAACCAGGACTGAAAAGAAAATGTGACTTTCAAATACAAGAAACAAGAGAAGCATGAGAATGTAAATAGGAAAAAGAAATCATAAGGAACTTATTAAAGTTCAACTATTTACATTCCTACATGGAAAAACAATCATTGTAACTCATGAGACTTTTCTCAGTATGAAGATAGTTAAAGGGAATACATATGTACATATACAAATACACATATGTATAGGAGGGTGTATGTATGTGCATATATGTGTGTGTGCACATGTGTGTGTATGTGTACATGTATACATAGACAGAGGGCACAGGATGAGGTATGAAGGAATGATATCTAAAAGAGATATCTTTTAGGAAAGGAAAGGGAGAGGAATATGTAGGGAGAAGGAGAAAGGTAGAGAAAGAATAGAATAAATTATCTCATATAAAAAAGGCAGGAGAAAACTGCTACAATGGAGGGTAAGAGCAAAAAGGTGAAAGGAAATGTGTCAACCTTACTCTCATTGAACTTGGCTTAAAGAGGGAATAACATACACATTCAATTGGGTTTTTTACCCTACAGGAAAGTAGGGAGGAAAGGGATAAGAGGTGGGGATGATAGAAGGGAGGGCAGATTGGGGGACAGGGTAGTTAGAACCAAACACTTTTGAAAAGGGAAAAGGTCAAAATATACAATAGAATTTACTCAGGAATGGGATAGGTTGGAGGAAAATAGTTAAGTCTTTCACGAGCTAACTACTATGGAAATGTTTTGCATAACTACACATATACAACCTATATTGAATTGCTTCTTTTCCTGGTGAGAGTGGGTGAAGAGAGAAGGGAAAAAATCTGAAAAAAAAGTGTTAAAATTTTTTAAATTGTTTAAAAAAAGAAAGAAGCATTAAGACATTTTTTAATGGAGAGGTAAGAATTCCAGAAAGAAAGCCAGGCAAATAGAAGAGTTTTGAAATTACAGGTTGATTTTGTTGTATACTGAAAAGAAAAAAGGATAAAAGCAAGCTGTACACAAGAGAGACTTTTCGGTTCCATGTATAAAACTTTTTTATTCTTGTATATGCAAAGACCCATGCTATTTAGTGTTTAAATTCAGAATAAAAATAAAAAATAATTTTAAAAGAAGAAAGTGCTTTTCATATCTTCAAAGTATTTGTAAGGAAAACTTTTTCATTTAAAGGTAACTGTGAGAAAATGGAGAGATGAAAAAAAAATAAGTCAACTTCCCTCCCTCTTTCCTAACTCCTAAGGTGAGTTGAGTAACTTTAGTCAGCAAGGGAGAAGGGATGCTTGCAACTCAGTCCATGACTTTTTTGTGAAGTGGCCATTCCTTTCAGCCTCCAACAACTGGAAAATGAACCCTGAAAAGGTAGTAGTGAAGGTAGAGAAAAATCTGGGGAAAACTAGATTGACATATTCTGTTGGTTTTCATGTTCTCCTAGAATATGGAAGGTAGGATTCAATTACCTTTTCCCTGAGTTCAGGACTTCTAACTTCCTATTCATAGACAAACAAATATACAATGAATCATTGAATATTTAAACTTAAAGGAATTTTAGAAGTTATATCATTAATTACCTCCCCATTCTCCATTTTCTAGATAAGAAAAGAGATAGGGAAGGGGTCAAGATCACACAGCTGGTATTTGACTAGAACTCAGGTGTTCTCTTTCAAAATTGCAATTAAAAATATTTATTAAGAATTTACCATTTGCAGGATACCCTGCTGGTCCCTGATGTCACAAAGATAAATGTTTAAGAACTAACTCTCTGGGTGGAATAATCACATGACATGCTTTTAAGTTTAATCTGTATTGTTAACATTTTCTCCTACACTTTTAAGTCCAGACAAATGACAAAAGAATGAATCAAACCTTGATTTATAGATTTTGATGATCTTTAAGTTATTAATCCTCACAGTGAAAAGTAGAGAGCTTTCAGGAATCTGTACAAGCTCACTCCAGCACATCCCCAAAACTTAGTCACTGCCCCACAAGGTGCTTACAATAAAAAATATATGGCATGTACAGTAATGTAGAATGGGATCAAAAGAGATACAGTGCAGCAAAATTTGAGGAGGTAGTGATTACCTTTGGCTTGGGACAATCTTAAAATCTTTATGTAAAATGTGGTAGGTACCCAAGTTTAGCCTTAAGGTGAGGATGCAGCAGACAGAGAAGAAGAGTGTATTATGGTGATGTAAGTGGCCACTTGAATGTTGAGATGTAGAAGATGGACAAATGGGCTCAAGGAATCGCTAGTAGTCCTGTTTGACTAGAACATGTAAAAGAATGTACTATAAAATATGCCTTAAACATGCAATGGGGCTAAATTTTAGAGGGTCTTAAATCCCAGGTCAAGGAGATTATATTTTATCTCATAGGCAATCAGAAATCATTTTATGATTATGAGTAAGGGAATGATTTGACAAGACTTATGCATGCATAAAAAGACTATTTTGGCAGATTTATGAAGGATGGATTGCAGAAAGGAACTAAATGCCAAGAGATCTATCAGGAGATTATTACAATAGTCCATTAAAGAGATAATGCAGTGGGTTAACCAGGCTGGTGGCAATGTAAATGAAAAATACAGGGGAGATTCAAGAAATATCATGAAATAAAATTGAGAGGAATTAGTATACTAGGTAGAGACTTAAATAAGCATTTAAAATGTCATACTAGAACTCAGTGTAGAGTCTGGGGCTAGATTTATAGATCCATATCAATGATTTCAGAAACCAGGGGAGTGAAATGAGATCACCACCTGCAGGGAGAAGAGAAGGCCAAGGATGGAACCTTAAGAGAGAACTACATGGTTATCTTTGTAAATGGGCTTGATTAAATATGATACTTCATCACATGCCCCAATTTAGCTTCAAATCTTAGACATGGCAATTCAGAAAAAAAAACTGCCAAGATATCCACATCAAGGATCTCCTCAACCTGAAGCAATCTCCTTTTAATTTTTTTTCAAATACACTTGTTTACCTAGGGAAGTTAAAAATGCATGATCCTTCTCCCCCTTGTATTCAGTGATTTCATACAAAACAGTAAAGTAAGATCACATAAAAGCAGCTTCATTATATTACAGTCCTCCACTATTAAGTTTTCCTTCTTTTCCTAACTCAGTAGAGAAATAATTTGCTATTGTTTTCAGATAAAACATCTTACCTTGATGTATTGATGGAGCTGTCTGAGATGTGCCAGCCTTCCCATTGTCTACATATCTTAGGGAACTGGCACAGTTTCAGGAGCACAAATTGCTGCATTCTTTTCTGTCTGCAAATCTTTGCTGTGTGACAGTACTAGAAATTGAGGTATTCAGTCTTGCCCTATCTCCTCCTTTCTCTGTTCCCTGTCCAGAATTCTTCAGGTGAAACAGCCCATTAAAAATGACAATTCACATTTCACCTCCATCTCAAGTCATTGGGGGTTTGAGTTACGCAGCAGGTCAAGGATAACTCTTTCCTTTGGGCTCCAAACGGTCTACTACTGAGCCCTATCCTGTAGTTTCAGAATATCAACAGATAGGTACATTTATTCTGGGATTGCCAAAGAGGGTTTGGTGGGGAAGGAAACACACAAAGTAGGAGTTCACAACCTGGTATCTATAAACTTGAGAATTTTTTAGATATTTTGATAATTATTTCAACATAATTGGTTTTCTCTATAATCTTTTGTATTTTATTTTTTGCATTAAGATATTATTCTGAAAGGGCAAACACAGCCTTTAACCAAGGTGTCCATATCACAAAAAGGATTATGAACCCCTTGATCTAAGGGAAGAGACATTTTGGAAATTATGCAGAGGAGTCTTGGAACTGACTGATCTCTTAGAGAGTCATAAGAATTAGAAACCGTCTATGTACTTAATGCAATCACTAAGCAATAGCATTTATAGCAATATAAAGGTAGATATATTGAAGCTCAGGATTGAAAGTGAAACAATGAAAACATTTCAACTCAATTAGATTAGCAATTATGTAGCATTATTTACAAAGAATAACAATAATACCTGGTTAGTTTAAGTAATGTTAAAATGAAGTTTTCATTTCATTGAAGGGAAGCCTAATTGAGTATGAACACCTTTACTTAAAAGCAGAGATCAGAAATTCATCTTTGACCGAGGGAGAGATTCATAATCATGGAGAGAACTACATGTGTTTTTTAGGTATAATGTGAATATTTATTTTGGGAGGTGTGGGGCATATCACAAGCACATTGATATAGTCTTGCCAGAGAAGCTTACTACAGTCATGATGATCTGTCACAAAATCTAAATGGAAGATGGATAAATGATGGAGTTCCCTAAATGTTCCTATGGTAGATTATATAGTGCTGATTGTATTGATCTCTCATACAGTACACTGAAGATCCTCCTAAATGAGATCCATTAACACTCAAAAAAGTTTATATTAATGATCTGGAAAAATAACTGAAAGAAGAATGATATTCAATTGGATGGACAACCCATCGGGTTCATCTATTTGTGCATATGTGTTGGAAAGGCATATCAGGTAGAGAACAACTGAACCAGAGAAAGAAGGGGGATTGGACTGACTCTGAGAAATTATAGATTTATTTTTAATTATCCCAAGCATACACAGCCCTGAAATAAAGGACAGCCTTTTAACATTAATATTTTTCCCAAGACTGTTGTTTGACTTTTCAGTTGCGGAATACCACAGTCTCCAAAGAATTGAAGTTATGATTCGAACCAAGCATGACAGAGGGTAAATAATGAACACAAGCAGACTTCAAACCTTTACAGATGAGAAAAAGCTACAAACAAGCTAATGTAAATGATCTCATAAGATACATGTAACTGGAAAAAAAAGATGAGTCAGCCATATAACAAGAGCAAAAGCTAGCCAACAATAACTTGCTTGCTCCATTTGCATTTACTCAATATGAAGAGATCTAAAACAAGTCTCTTGTAGGATTGTTGAGTGGGTTTCCTACGGTTGGTTTGTGAGAGAACATGAACAAAAATCACACAGAATGGGCAGGCACAGAAGGCTTGTGAACTGTTTCATTAAAATTGAGTGCTTGAGAGGTGCAGAGCCAAGAGTAGAAGCAGGGACTTGTTTGAACTCTCCCCCAAACCCCTCTAAATACCTGAAAAAATTACTCTAAACAAATTCTAGAGCAGTAGAACTCATGAAATGAAAGGGTGAAACAAATTTCCAGCCCGACAACCTGGAAGGTTGACAGAAAATACCTATTAAACCAGGCTGGGAGATGAGTGCAGTCAAGCATGGGCCATGCCAGCATGGACTGCGCCCCAGCAAACCTGGAGCAGGTCTCAGGAGACTTAATCATTGGTAGCTGTGGTGATTTCCAGACTTCTTAACCCACAAATTCCAAAGACAACCTAGAAGGTTATTGAGTCTGTTGGAGCTGGATGAGAGAACAGCATAATCTGGCACCAGTATCCTGGTGGCAGCAGTGACTGCTTCTGGAGTTTTGGGCTCACAGACACTGGGGAAATCAAGCTGCTAATAAGAGGAGGATTGCAGGGATCTCTTTGTTGACACTGAGACAGGATTCTTTTGTTTGCCAGTGCTTGGATCTGGTTCACAACTGTGCTTGGTGGTCCTGGGGCATGGAGGACCACTGGCATGGTGGAGCTTTTGGTGTAGTAGAGAGGGAATCTCCTCAAAGTTCCAGGGCAGAAAGTGGTCACTCACAGACCAGAGAATAGACCAGGACAAGAGTAAACACCTCTTCTTTGATCATACCACCTTAGAAGAACTGATAATTTACAGGTCCCTAGAAGCATCTTGGAAAACAACTGTTCAAAACCCTTGAAGCTTAGAACAGTACACCCTCCACACTGGAATCAGAGTCCTACCTTAACAAAGAGTTAGTGAGATAAGTAATTGGCTGGAGAAAATGAGCAAACAGCAGGAAAAAAACCCTCAGATTATAGAATCTTACTCTGGTGACAAAGACAACCAAAATATACAAGCAGAAGAACACAACAAAGTCAACGCTCCTACATCCAAAGCCTCCAAGAAAAATATGAATTGATTTCAGGCAATGGAAAAGCTCAAAAGGGATTTTGAAAATCAAGTAAGAGTAGAAGAGGAAAAATTAGGAAGAGAAATTAGAGAGATGCAAGAAAATCATGAAAAATGAGTCAATAGCTTGCCCTCAAAAAAAGACATTTAAAAAGGGACAAAACCAAAACACTGAAGAAAATAACACCTTAAAAAATAAACCAACTCAAATGGCTCTAAGAGGTCCAAAAAGCCAATGAAGAGAATAATACCTTAAAAAAATAGAATTGGTCAAATGGAATAGGAAGTCCAAACACTCGCTGAAGAAAATAATTGCTAAAAAATTAAAATGGGGAAAATGGAAGCTAATGACTCTGAGAAATTAATAAATGATAAAACAAAATGAAAGAATGAAAAATAGAAGGCAATGTGAAATACCCCATTGTAAAAACTACTAACCTGAAAAGTAGATCCACAAGAGATAATTTAAAAATTATTGGACTACCTGAAAGCCATGATAAAATAAAAAAAAGAACCTACACATGATCTTTCAAAAAATTATCAGGAAAACTGCTCAAATATTCTAGAATAAGAGGGCAAAGTAGATAATGAAATAATCCACTGATTTTTATAAGCTTCCTGAAAGAGATCACAAAAGGAAAACTCCTAGGAATATTATAGCCAAATGCGAGAGTTCACAGGTCAAGGAGAAGATATTGCAAGCAATCAGAAGGAAACAATTCAGGTTTTGTGGAAACACCAGGATAACACAAGATTTAGCAGTTTCTATATTAAGGAATCAAAGGGCTTGGAATATGATATTCCAAAGATCAAAGGAGCTAGGATTAAAACAGAGAACCACCTATCCAGCAAAACTGAGTATAATACTTCAGGGGAAAAAAAAGATATTCAATGAAATAGAGGAATAAAGGGGAACACAAGAAGGTAAAAAGAAAGAGAAATAATTAATGACTTAGTAAAGTTGAATTGTTTGCATACCTACATGGAAAGAAGATATTTGTATTTCATGAGATCTTTCTCATTATCAGGATAGTTGGAGGGATGTGTGTGTGTGTGTGTGTGTAAACATTCAGCACAGCATGAGTTGAATATGAAGGGATGATATCTGAAAATAAAATTAAGGGGTGAGAGAGGAATATGTTGGGAGGAGAGCAGGAGAGGTAAAATAGGGTAAATTATCTCTCATAAAAGAGACAAGAAAAAAAGCTTTTACAGTGGAGGGGAGGCGCAGATGAGAGGGAATGAATGAACCTTACTCTCATTGAATTTGGCTTAAGGAGAGAATAGCATACACACTCAACTGGGTATGGAAATATATCTTACCCTACAGGAAAGTAGGAGGAAAGGGGATAAGAGAGGAGATGATAGAAGAAAGGGTATATTGGGGGGGGGGGTAATTAGAAGCAAACACTTTTGGAGAGGGATGGGGTCAAAGGAGATAGTAGGATAAACAGGGGGCAGGACAGGATGGAGGGAAATACAGTCTTTGAAAAATATTACTATGGAAGTGTTTTGCATGATATCATATCTATAACCTATATCAAATTGTTTGCCTTCTCAATGATAGTGTGTGAAGAGGGAGGAATGGAAAGAATTTGCAGCTCAAAGTTTTAAAAACAAATGTTAAAAATTATTTTTACAAAAAGAGGGAAATAAGATGTAAAGGCAATGGGTATATTGCACTGATCTATCTTGTCCTACAGGAAAATAAAAGAGGAAGAGAATAAGAGAAAGAGTTTGGAATGTGATAGAAGGAAGAGAAAATTGGGGGAAGGCATGAACAGAATGAAGATCTTCCTGTTGTGGGGAGAGGAGAGAGATGGGGAGAAAATCTGGAACTCAAAATCTTGTGGAAGTGAATATTGAAAACTAAAAATTAATGATTTTTTTGTTTATGTTTACTTTTAACATTCATTTCCATAACATTGAGAGTTACAAATTTTCTCCCATCTTTCCCCTGTCCCCTAAATCCCCATCTGATCTCTCTTATATCCTCCCACATCCCCCCTCTAACTTTCTAGTAGGGCAAGGTGGATTTCTATACTCCAGTGCTTGTATATCTTATTTCCCAGTTGCAAGTAAAAAACTATTTTTAACATTTGTTTTAAAAACTGATTTTCACATTCTTTTCTTTCTTCCCTCCTCACCTTCCACCACTGTGAAGACAAGCAATTCACTATATTTTATATATTTGTAGTTATGCAAAACCTCTCCATAGTAGATATACTATGAAAGACTAACTCTATTTCCCTCCATTCTATCCAGCCCACACTTGCTCTATTTTCTACTTTGACCCTGTGCCATTTCAAAAGTTTGGCTTCTAACTACCCTCTGCCCCAATC
>JAQQSW010024017.1:0-10164 GCA_028646575.1 Pseudocheirus occidentalis
ATCCACTGCATTTTCTGTCTGCAATTTTGTGTCATCTCCAAATTTGGTGAGAAGACCATCCATGACTTTTTCCATGTCATAGTGGAAAATATCCAAAATCACAGGCCCAAACACACACTCCTAAAGTGTTACACTGGAAACTTCCTGACATGTTGATACTGAATCATTAACAAATCATTTTTATTTTTATTTTTTGCCTTTTGGAGGGGGGAAGGCAACGCAATTGGGATTAAGTGACTTGTCTGGGATCACATAGCTGGTAAGTGCTAAGTATCTGAAGCTGCATTTGAACTCAGGTCCTCCTGACTCCAGGACCTGTGCTGTATTCACAGAGCCACCTATCTGCCCCAACAAATCGTCTTTGAGTCTACACATTCAGCTAATTCAGAATCCAACTGATTGCATTTCTGTCTAATCCTTATGCTTACATCTTCTTCACTTGAATATCATGAAATATTATAAAAAGCTTTGACAAGGTGTAGGAAAACAATATCCAAAGCATTCCCTTCATCTTCTTGTTTATTAATCCTGTCAAAAAAGCAAATAAGGTTAGTCAGGAATGACCTATGAAACCATGGTGGCTTGTTTTGTCAACACTGCTTCCCATCTAGATGTTCTCAAACTTTCTCTGCTATGAATTATTATAAGATTTTCAAAGAATCAAGGTCAGTTCCCTGTCCTACAGTTTGCAGATGCTTTTTAAAAATTAATTTGCTTAAAAAACTGGGACATTTGCCCTATTCCAGTAGTGCAGTACATCTGCTTTGTATGTTTCAACAGTCCTATTTGCCACCTTTTTTTTAAGAATTCATTCATATAATGTATCAGTTCATTCACATTTCCTGAGAAAATAGAAATAAAATGAGAATTAAAACAACATCACCTACTTTCTGGGGAAGCAATCTGGTACATGGGCAGAATGCTGAGTCTGCCATCATGAAGTCTGAGATCAAATCCTGTCTTAGATACTGATTAGTTCTGTACTCCTAGGCAAGTCACTTAATTTTTCTTTGCCTCAGTTTCCTCAAGTATAAAGTTAGGATAATAATATAGCATGCCTCCTAGAGTTGTTTTGAGGATCAAATAAGAAAATTTTTGTCAAGCATTTACCAGTGCCTGACAAATAATAGGTACTATATTAATTACAGTTATTGTTGGTATTTTTGTGGTTGGTTTCATTTCTCCATCCACCAAAGTAGGGTGCTATAGTTTCTTTGACCCTCTCCCCCTTTCCTTTATCCATTTACCAGTCTCTCTGATTCACATCTCTTCCCCCTTCAGTCTATCCCTGCTAGACTCAGCTGACAGACTGATCATTCTAAAGCACAGGTCTTACCATGTCATGCCTCTCCCCTTCTCATTCAGTAAACTCCAGTAGCTCCTTATTATTACCTTCATAATAAAATATTAAATATTATTTGGGGCTTTTAAAAACCAGTTACAACTTTGTCCCTCTAGACCTTTCCAGTCTTTTTACACTTTAGTCATACTCTCCCACCTCTGCTTCTACCCTAGAGTCTCCCTCCATATGACACTGTGTTCATCTTTAATATAAAAAAGCTATTTGATGGTTGTTCGGCTATTACATTGTGAGCTTCTTGGGGACAGGAGGCTGGTTTTGGCTTTCTTTGTTACCCTAGTAATTAACCCAGAGTGTTGTACATAGTAGACACTTATTAAATGCCAATTTGTTAATTATAATCTGAATAATTAATTCATTTAACCACTACTATGTCTGTTCTCTACATAGGTTTTTTCATCTATTTCTCAAGCTGCTCTTCTATTTCTCCTCAGTTCATCTGATTAAAATCATTTTTCTTTCTTGTTCCATAGACCTTTTCCCAAATATTTTATGCCATATTTCTCATCCCTCTGATTTCCAGTTTTCTTCATGACGTTTCTTTCTTAACAAAAAATACAATACTATCTCCCTTCCTCATGTACCTATTCTCCCTTTCTCTCTCTCTCTCTCTCTCTCTCTCTCTCTCTCTCTCTCTCTCTCTCTCTCTCTCTCTCTCTCTCTCTCTCTCTCTCTCTCTCAAAGTATATCTATCCAGAGCCATATTCTAGTGATGGTATAAATACTACTGAGTCTTAGAGATACCTAGCACATTCAGATTTGCCTCCATTCTTCCAGTTACTCTAATTTTTAGGACATCTTAGGACATAGACTTTTGATATTAGCTCCTTTTTATTTTACCTCTTGAAAAATTGTGAGTGTCCTAGAGGGTGCTCATCTTCCCTTTTTTGTTGCTATTCTTTGTAGAATATACCTTGAGAAGTATACATAGGAAATCTTCTGCCTTCCAGTACTTTGCATTTTAAAGGTATTTTGATTAGATGCACAAGTTACCTGACAAATTCATTCTTACTGGCCTTTCTTAGGTATGCTTCATCTCTGCCTAGAGATCTGCCAAACCAATATTTTAAGCCATGATTCAGGAATCCAGATAACATTCTTGGACACCATCTTTTTAGTCAGTTGCTCACTTTCCAAGTTATTTTTTTCTTCTGTATCTCTTGGCTTCAAAAGGCAAAAGTAAGAAGGTGATAATCCTATTATCTTCCTTTATGATCTCCTACCTTATGAAACACTCACACTATTCAGTTATTTTTTCCCATGACTTCAAAATCATTCCCAATATTTCTAATATCACTTGTTGGACTTTCATTTGTACATATATCAGAACTGTCATCTGTTTTGATAACATTTGAGAGTTTCTGTCATGTTTTGGATATATGCACTAGGAGGATAACAGACTTCTCTGTTGTTATCAGTTTGACAAATTGCTGCTGCCAAACACCTAAGCAGGGATTAACCAACTGTTACCGCTCTCTTCTCCTTCCCATTTCCATTCATTGATATTGTTTCCTCTGATACTTTCCATGGCTCTAGTGTGTAATTTTTGAGAGGACAAGCAACATTTTCCCCCTCATACATGGAAGAGCCTTGAATTTATTTTAGGCTCTCCTTGCATGGTGGCCTTTCTGCTTCCATTAATCCTCTTTTGTTGCTTCTTCTTCCATAGATTTCTCCCAGGAAGACAGATGCAAACTGTTTACAATTGTTTGGAAATTGGTGTTTGTTCTTCCTCCCTCATATCAAGTCTAAATCTGCCTTTGCTACTTTCTTCTATATGTCAGTATGGCAGACCATCAAATAACTTCCTGCTTGAATAGTTTTCATTTGCCTCTTCTCTCCTATAGACAAAACATTCCTAGTTCCTTTAACTACTCCTTGTCTACATGTCTCTAATCCTCTTACCTTCTTTGTCACAGTCTTCTAAAATAAGGCCATTTTTAACACCCTTCCTAAAACAACTTAAATAAACATTATAATACGGATGGGATATGGTCAAGATTGTCACCTTCCTCATTTTGGACATGTTTTTTTTTCTTAAGAAAGCCCAGGACATCCCAGAGTCCCTTTTTACTTATTTGAAGAATATTCCATTAACAGAGAAGATATAACATAGCAAAAAGGGTTAAAGGAATGGTCCAAAAGTAAGGAAACCTTACTTTGAAAATGAAGTTTCAAGTAGTTTAAACAGTAAAGTCCTTCCTCACATATACACTGATTGTACCACCCTAGGCAAGTCATGTTACCACTCAGTGAGGCATCTACCTGTCTGTGGTTATCAATTCCAAAGCAGTTTATTAATCTGCATTGGAAGAGAGAGCTCTCTATGAAAATGAAATCATATTTCAGAGTGCGTATGCAAGATATAACAGAAACTTTTGAGAGTTATTAAATGTTATCTTCATTTTCTACCATCTGCACTCCTTGGATTTGACTATTTGACTCCACCATCATCATGCCCCATGACCTTTGTGCCTCCCCTTTTCCTCGCCTTTTTCAGTTTTTTTCATAGAGATACACATACATATATGTGTGTATATACACATATAAAGACACACATACACACATATAAATTCCCTCATTAGACTGTACACTCATTGAGGGCAGGCACTGTTTTTCTTTGCTTTATTTTTATCCCCAACACTATTTAGCACAATACATTGTACATAGAACGTCCTACATTGTACATATTCATATATGTGTGCTTGTGTATATACATATAAACACACTTATATATGCATACGTATATACATACACACATGCATATACATATGTGTGTATATATACATAATTGTTTTCCCATTAGACTGTGATCTCATTGAGATCATGGACTGTTTTATTTTTTGTTACTTTCTTTGTATTCTCAGTGCTTAGCATAGTTCCTGGGGCATAGTGGGAATGTAGTAAATGCTTTTTGAGTTAACTTGACTTGGACAGGTTCATTGTTCAACAAACTTAGCTCTTGGGAGGTATGGGGAAAAGGGATTGGACAAGACATATAGCAGATAGGTACCAGTATCTTTTCTTTCAGGGTTGGTGCAACATCACAGACATATTGACACCCTTTCTCAGTTTCCTTTCTTTGTTAGTTCTCCTGCTGAGTGCTGCTGTCTGTATTGTAGCCTTACCTTAGGCAGAGCATGCTGCTGAATCAGGCAAAGAAACCTCCCACTGTTTTATACATGCCTCTCCTTTGCAAGTGGATGTGTACTTTTGAGGTCTGTTGCTTGTTATCATGGACTGGTGTAGTGAGGGCGGGGGTAATGTGTGGCAAAAAAAAAAAGCTAAGTAGATCCCAATGCACAAGCACCTGGTTTATACCATACTCCCTACTATTTGGTGAAGACCAGTGGGGAGGGCCTGCTGAGTGAATATATTAGGGACTAGTGTTCTATGTAGTTATTTCTTAAGGCGGTTATATTATTAGGCATATTGGTTTCTTGACATGCAGAGATGACTGCAATTGCCTTTCTCTTGTACATAATCTATATTTTATGACTATTTAAGAATTAGTGAAGATTGGAGACAGTGTTTATTCCCTCATCTTTTTGCTCACATTATTCAAATGTCTCTGGTTCCTTAATATTTAGGGGAAACCAATTGTATCTCTTCAACAATTTGTTAAATTTTAATATGATGAAATTTGAAAAAATTCAGTTATTCTCCTGCAACGCAGTCACATAGAACACACTTCCCAAAATATAGAGTCATGCTTCTGGGAACAAAACAAATAACAAATAGTCTGTCATTAAAAAAAAACTATACATTGTTCATCGTGAAAGATATCACAATTTACTTTGAAAAAATATAAATGATTTAACACATGATCGGATAGAAGGTCTTTGGATTTTGGCAATGGAGGATTTTAACATATTCCTTCTGCCATAACCACTCCAGTTTTTTTTTTTAAAAGACAAACCTAAGTTGTACACCAGTGAAAGCAGAAATGAAAAGTACATAGGCAGCATGAATAAGCTGAAACATACCAGTTAAAATGACTTGGAAGAAATAGAGTGACAAATGTTTAATCAAGTAAATGTCTGAATGTAAAAGAAGGTAGATTATTGATATAGCAAGCACCCTTCTACAATTTACAAAATATTAAAAGTTTGAGAGTAAGACCTATTTTATGAAGTTTATAGAAAAGTGGAAAACAAATCACTTTGAATGAGTAGGCATAAATATGTTGAGGTCTCTATTTAGTGAGAGACTATACACATTGGACTTTTTGAAGTCTAAGTACTCATGAACTCAAAGTGCAAAGGTCATGGAATTATAGTATCATATTGGCATTTCACTCAAATTCTAAAACCATGTCATGCTTAACACATATGAAAATTATCATTGGATAACAAATTTGGCAAAGGCATTTCCAACTGGGTAGTACATAGCGGTCACACCTTTATTTCCTAAAGAAAACTTCAGGACTTTCCATTCCAATTAAATTATCATTCCTGATATTGAAACTAAACATATTTTTCTAAATATAAACTACATTTCTATGACTGGACCAACTTTCCTTTTTCAATAGGTCAGGCTAAATTATTTTCCAAATCTTCGTTGTCAACCAGAAACTTTGTAAACTTAAAGGACTTAGATAAAAAGAACTTACCACCATAAACACACACACACACACACACAATTATAAGATTATATGAATAATGATGGATTTATTTAAAGACTTCTCCATTCTGTAACAGAGAATACATAACTAAAGTTCCATCCAAAGTTGCTTTGCTAATATTAAATTTGCCGTGAATTTTCTGTCACTTGAGTTGTTTCACAATGATAAACTAAGGGAGAAGAATAATGATAGAAGAAAGCAAAAAACCATAGTGGAAAACAAGACAACTATTTTCAGATCATTGAGATATAACTTCTTAAAAATTATAAAAGCACTATTTAGTTTTTTACCTTTTTTTACTTTACATAAGAATTATAGTTGCAGATGTGTCAAAGGACTCCAGAGGCCATTTACTTCTAACTTTTCATTTTACAGATGAGGAAACTGAGGTTCAGGGAAGATAGGTAATTAATCGAATCCAGGTCACACAGGTAATGAGCATTAAAAAGGATATGAACGGAGATCTTCTGCATCCAAGTAAGTGTTGTTTCCACTGTCTCACACTGGGACTCCTGTTTCTAATTATTGAATCATAGTTCTAGAGCTATAAGAGACCTCAGAGGCTGTTTATTCAATCTCCCTTATTTTTGCTGATAAGAAAAATCAAGAAGATAACATGTAAGAAAGAAAGCCTTCAAAATGAAGTTATTTTGACATTTTTATTCTTTCTAAGGTAACATTGGGCACCTATGAGTTATTCTCAAGCTACTGCAACTGTATTTCCTTTTATTGCGGTCCATATTTCAATAATTTCACTACATGGACTACTTTCAATGTAAGCATAATTTTTATTTTGTATAAAAGTGACTTATTTGTGTATGTCATCTGTGTGTACACATGGGCGTATGGGGGTGTTCAGCAAGGACTAGTGTCTCTTATGTGAGGATTACTGAGCCAGTTTCAGGGTTGTTCATTCACCTTTGGGGTTTGCCTGTCTCCTAACTCTCATCTGTGGCTCCAAGAAGCAGTAGCTAGTGCAGCAGCCTCCCCTGGTAAAATCATCTCAGCAGACAGGCTAACCCAGGTTGAGGGCATGCCAAGGATGTGAAGACTTCTCCCAGTGGAATGGACAATGAGAACAATTTGTTCCAACGTTCACAAATGTGACTGAAGTAGGCCCCATGGAATGTTTAGATTTTGATCAGACGTTGAAAATGCCAACAACATTCGCTGCATCCCGGGCCAACTCTAATCATCTAGATTTTTGTCTTGCAACTGGACTTAAAAGACTCTGGAAGAAAGAGTAAGGTTGATGACTTTGTGCTTCTCTGTCTCATTTCAGTCCAATTTATGAGGAAATCAAGAACACTCCATAATGTCATTGATTCTCTTCAAAAACAGAAGATGAATGAGATATATGTAAATCTATAAATGTGTATTGTGTGTATATATAGACACACACATACACAGACATACAGACATAGACACGCAGACACACAGGCACACAGAAACACAGACACCCACACACATATATATGTCTTTTAGGGACAGATCTATAATAAATATTTTATTTTATTAATTCAAAGAATTTTTACCATACACATATATGTATTTATGTACATATATTTACACATTTATACATGTATATTCATGTGTATGTTGGTATGTATGTATGTGTGTATGTATGTATGTATAGAAATATATATTCATGTGTTTTTAGTCCAAAACCCTGATTTAATCAGTGTAACTTACTCTGAGTGATGAAACTATCTCTACCAGTGAAGAACAGTAACTGTTCTTCAACTTAAAGTTTTGAGAGCTGCCAAGGGGACATGATGCTTTAATTTTACTTATTCATTTTGGATGGGTGAAATATACCCATTTGGGGATAAGGGACAATACAGGAATTAGATGACTAAGCACCACAGTAGTTTTGTATGATGTTAACTATTGGACAAGGCTAATATCTAGCATGATTTAAGGGGCTAAAAACACACACACACACACACACAACTTTTCCAGGTAGATGTTCTCTTGACTTTCTGACTATTATTCATAATTAAAATAGTAAATTAAACATGTGATATTAAAGGTTGTCTTTTGTTATGTGCTAAATATCGGCTATTTGCCCATGCAATACTATAAAACCAATATCCCAAATTTCTTCCAGTG
The DNA here is from genome assembly GCA_028646575.1 of Pseudocheirus occidentalis. Classification (NCBI taxonomy): domain Eukaryota; kingdom Metazoa; phylum Chordata; class Mammalia; order Diprotodontia; family Pseudocheiridae; genus Pseudocheirus; species Pseudocheirus occidentalis. The sequence goes on from JAQQSW010024017.1 coordinate 8,097, forward strand.
GGATTATAATGTTGTATTGGTAATGGTGTGTGTGTGTGTGTGTGTGTGTGTGGCATAGATCATTGTGCATTCATATCTCTAAGACTTGAGCGGTGTATGTCCTCAGAGAAGTTATTTTTTCTCTACCTTATTCCTCATCTACAAAATAAGAATGGTGGTGAGGGCCCTGTCTATACCACAGGTAACAGTGAGATATTCACAAAATTTTGCTTCCATACTCAAAGGTGTAATAAATCTTTTTATATTAAAATAATTTTACTATTATATTCTAGTTTAGTTATATAATTATACTGTAGAAGTCTGACCCAATTAAAGATCATCCTCATCCAACATTCTATTTTGTGGATGGAAAAACTAGGCGTAAGTGCTCTACTCAAGGTCATGCAGTTCAGTAAGTGCTATATACAACACTGGAGCACAATTAGCATCCTTCCATTAAAAAATAAAAAAGCTTTGAAGATATGTGATCTCAACTCTTAAATAAAACAACATTGTCCACAAATAATAGTGGTTTTTCTAGAATCTAGAACATTCATTACCATATGATTGTCACAAAACAGTGGCGTTATTGGACCTTAGATTTCCACTTTATAATATCTCACGTTAATAGGAACATTCATTAGCTGTCAAGACCAGGCATGAATACATTATAGTATGTTTTATAATGCATGAGATAAAAATTTATGTTCACCCCCCCAATCCAAAGTTTAGGAACAGCAACAGAAAGAACCCAAATGCTCCTATAATAATTATCTTAGTTATTCAGAAAAGTTCAGATCTGTTAGCTATGTTTGATTCAGTAGTTAAACTTTATAGTTCAATATCTTAGACAGGTCTACCCTTGGATTTTATGGTGCATAAATATAGAGCAGTGTATTGGAAATCGCATAACATTTGTTTGTTCTGTTTGGTGTATGGTAACAATTCTTTGTATTAATAAAATAAAATATTTATTATATATCTGTCCCTAAGAGACCCAAGGCCTTTATTATGGAGCCACACAGTCTGATTAAATGCATGGGAAAAGTACATCTCAGTAGGTCCAACCTCTCAGATGGCAACAAATTCAGCCCTGTCCTCTTTAACAGCTCATCTCTTAACTCTGATAATATGCCCCCTATTTGATCATAGCACTGAAACAAGAGAAGCATATCTGAAAACTCCACTGCAAATCAATTCAATTTACTGTATGTCTTTAGCTGCTAAACTGCAGGATAAAGCTGCTATTTATATAAAACACATACATATAAGTCAGCACTCTGCTTTTACTTTGTCTTCAGATCAAATTATATGGATGTTTAACTGAATAATAATTCCATTACAGGAAATTCTAAATCCAAGAAACATTTGGTAGAAAATGACGAAAATGGGTTGCTATTATTGACATTTAGGATTTTCACATCAGCATCACATTAACACAGTCTGCAAGAGCAAGGATTCATCTCTACATAGCTTGGAAGTACATAAAATGGTTCAGTTGAAAAAGGCATTTTTATAAAATATAGACAACATGTTTTAGGAAGAGCCTAGCACTTATACCTCATTCAAAGGATGAGAAGAGAGGAGAATCTTTTTATGTATGAATGTGTGTGTGTATATATGTATACACACATACACATATGTGTATTTATATGTGTATATACACACATATATGGAGAGAGAGAAATGTAAGGAGGTTAGCAAACAGAAAATCTATTTGATTTAGGGAGCATTAGAAGGCAATAGATAGAAGTATTGGGGTACAGCTTCAAGGATAAGTGTCTGGCGGGGGGCGGAGCCAAGATGGTGGCATAGAAGCAGCAAAGCACCACAGCTCCCACACAAACATGCTAAAAAACTCATAAAATGGGACCCTAAACAGATTTTCAAGATCCAAAAACTCTCCAAAAGACAGAAAGCACATCTGTTGCTACAGGCAGCGCAGCAGGCGGGGCTCTTCACAGCAGTCTGGGACCGGTGGCAGTAACCCCGGCTGGCTCAGGCCCTGGGGCATTGAGCGGGGAGCCACTGCCATAGGAGAGCAGATCAGCTGCACTGGAGGCACAATTACCACATCTATCAGGCCAGA
>JAQQSW010024018.1:0-10164 GCA_028646575.1 Pseudocheirus occidentalis
GTAATGGCAGAGACAATGCAAATAGCTAAGTTCAAAGAAGACAGATGTGTGTGTCTGTGTATATACACACATATGTGTGTGTGCATGCGTATGCATACACAGTGTAAACTGAAGAGAATATCTGAGGGAAAGCAGTAAGAGAGACAGAACCAGGAAAGGTCTCTTGTAGAAGCTGGGATCTGAGCAGAGTCCTGAAGGAAACAAGGGAAGCCTCAAAGGCAGAGGTGGGGAGAAAAAGAATTCCTGGCATGGATGATAGCCTGTGAAAAGGTCCTGAGTAAGGAGACAGAGTGATGGGGTTCAAGGAGAAGCAAGTTTCACAGGATTGTAGAGTACAAAAAGGGGAGTAAAGTGTAAGAAAACTGGAAACATAGGAAGGGGCTGAGTTACAAATGCCTTTAAGGGCCAAACAGAAGATTTTAGATTTTATTCTAGCCGTGACTGAGAGCCCCTGGGATTTACTAAGCAAGGGATGATATAGTTAGACATGCAGATTAGGAAGATCATTTTGGAAACTTGGTGGAGGATGGACTGAAGTGGGCAGAGAACTTGGGAAAGAAGCCCAGGTAGAAAGTTGTTATAATACTCTAGGCATAAGATGATGAGATCTGCACCAGGATGGAGACTGTGTGAATGGAGAAAAGGAACTGTTTATAAGGGATATGAAGGCAGAAGACTGGACCACAGATTAGATACGTGAGGTAAGTGTAAATAAGCAGCGAATGACATCTAGGTTCCAAGTCTGGCTGACCTAGGAAGATAATGGTGCCCTTAACACAGTAATAGGAAACATGGAAGAAGGGAGCATGTGGGGGAAAGATAAATGAGTTCTATTTAGGATGTGATAAATTTTAGATGTTTATGGGGCATCCAGTTTGAGACGCACAAAAGTCACTGTATGAGCATTATGTATCTCAAATGAGATAATAGAGGTTAAGTGCAGTGCAAACTTTAAAATACTATATAAATATTTTCTCTTTTCAACATTATCCTGTTACAGTTGTAGACTGGGCACACTAACTTAAGACAGTCTCCTATAAAAGAGATCTCACTGGTTATGTGGTATGGTGGATAGAGCACTGCTGGGCCTGGAGTCAGAAAGACTTGAATTCAAATGCCGGCTCAGACACTGTTTAGCTGCGTGATGCTGGGCAAGTTTTTCCTTAAGAACCTAAAATATAATCTGGTACATTAATCAATAATAACGATCTAAGGCGGCTCAAAATACTATGTATGACCTAAGCGAGCCATTCTAAAGACAGTGTTACTTATGTTCTCAAACCTGACTCTAATAAAGTTTCTAACAGTCCAGTCTTTTGGGGTGTTCTTCAAATTACATCCAAAGAGTCAGAATTGAACATTGGAGGAGATGTAGAGATAAGCAACACAGTTACAAAAGATTTTATCCTATGATACCTTTTGAACCTCACAAGTCTGGGATATTATCACCATTGTCTAGAAAAGGAAACTTAAGTTTCAGAGAAGCTGCCTAAGACTAGTAAATGGCAGAGAAAGAACTCAAATAAGTTTTCTAGCTGCATGCCCAGTGCTCCTTCCACTACACCACTAATGTTATAACTAGATCACAAGCACAATGGTCATCCTTCATGAAGCTTAGGGAAACTAAAGGTAAAGACCCACAATTGTGTAACACAGAAAAATTAGTATTGCTGCTGAGTGGAATAAATAGGGGGATTTATTTTTCCTCTGAATTAGTCCAAAAATATTTGACTATGCAAATCTGGACTTGCTCTTATAAAAGAAAAAGTAACTGGAATACAAGAAAGGAGGGACAGAGATGATGGATGGAATCTATAGCCCATGCTACAAAATCTGGCAGAACATGAACGGTGCCATCTGATGCTTGTGGTTCGAGGATGTAGTGAAAGGTGGGTTTTGGATTCAGGAAGACCAAGATTCAGGCCCTGTCTTGATTATACTAATTTTGTAGCTAGGGGCAAATTGCTTTTAGCTTTCAATTTCCTAGGCAGCTCTCAAGGACTGTGAGTTACAAAGGAATTGCAAGTCTGTACAGGTAAAGGGAGTTTTCATGAAAAGAATTCACCACACTGATAAAATAACAGATCTGGACTACCACCAAATCAAAATTTATAATACTGTGTTGTAATTACACACTAGACTTTTATCATTCATTTCTCCAAAAGGTCTATGACTGACTAGGTTTCTAAGGCCATACTTAAAAGATGAAAACTTTAATGCATTTTTAAAAGTTTTTAACAAATTACAAACATATGATATCATCCTTCAGAAACTCTTGCTTTGAAGAAAAGATCCTGGAGAGGACACCACCAATGAGCCCCTTAGTCAGATGTGTTGATTGCATGTTTAACAATGCCCACTGCACTTCATTTACAGTTTGACACTTAGAAGTTACAGTGCCACCTGGGTCACTTCAACCCCTAATTGAGAAAGGTATGTGCACAAAATATCTTCCCCAGTTGACTCATTTGCCAAAACTCTCAGTTGAAATGTAGACCAAAGGGCATCATTAACATAACCTTTTTTTCCCCTTCCCATTTTGTTATAATGACAAGTGATTTCATACTGCCTGATCAGGGCAACAGGTGTATTTAGTTGGAGTTTAAGGAATATTTGTTTTCCTTTAACCAAAAGTGGAAACAGCTGTGCTTCTGGCCTTTGCAGAGTCTGTAAACAGAATGCAAAGTGTTGGCTCAGAAGGGAAAACTTTAGCTGATGCAACTGAGACAGAGATGTCCTGTTCTGACTTTCAGGGTTGCAAATCTGAAGGAAAACAGTTTACTATGTTAAGCAGGGATTCTAAGTATGGACAGGCTTATCTTTCAACTATGTCAAAGTGAATTTTGCTTCTTGAATCCTAGAATCTAAGTTGGGAAAGTTCCTCAGAAAGCAACCAGCCCAGTTTATCTGAATAGGGATACCCTCTAAAAGTATGAAGAGTATAGAGCTGCCTCCCAGATACAATTTTAGACAATAGGGAAGGTCCTTGTCCCCAAACTAGCTAGCTACCTTCCACACTCCACATCAGGGGCTCTTCAAATTTTGTGTCATGGACCATTTTAGCAATCTGGCGAAGCCTATGGTATCCTTAGAATATTCTTTTTAAATTCATAATTGAGGAAACATAAAATTTTATGTACAGATTCAGAAAAATAAAGATTTTTTTTTTATTCAAGTTTGTGGACTTCTTGAAATCCATCCACAGGTCCTTGGATCTCCATTCTAATGTTTAAAATTCCACTAACTAACGTTGGGAGAAGTAGAATATTAAACTTCATTAGTCATTTAAATCAGTCTGAATAAACATGTTTGGCCCATTTCTGAACATGATTTTTAAAAATTGTTAAATAGGGATCAATAGTCTGATAGTGACACTCATTGAAGAAAGAGCATAGAAAAGTAAGACTAATCAAATAAGAGAAACAATTTTCCTGGTTTGCCATTCTGCTGAAGGCCAGTCTTATTGCTCTTTGCTTTAGGATATTTAAAATATTAGAATCAGAATTTACTGTTAGAAAGGATAATAATATTATGGAATCAGACATAAACCTTGGAAGTCATCTAGTATCACCCCTCATTTTACAGATGGTGCAACTGGAACCTTTATATGCAAGTCATTATGCATTTGTGTTGATTGCACCAAATCAGGGAATACTACAGGGCCTCCTGAATGAACTCCACAGCCATTCACACAGAATTATCCAAGCACTCTACTCAGGAATCACTAAGTAGATTTAAAATATACATTATGACATGCAGTTGAATGGACAGTCCACTAAGAGAGTCAATAAGTCCATAAATCAGGGGTAGTAGAGGACCTTAATCTTACTATAATTGCTATTTTACTATACAACCTATCTTAACTCCACTTAACCTCTATCTGCCTCAGTTTTCTCATTTGTAAAATGGGATAACATTAACATCTACCTCTCATGGTTCTTGTGAGGATAAAATGCAATCTTTATAAAACACTTTATAGACCTCAAAGCCCTGTATAAATGACACTAGCTCTTATGTCATTCCAGCTTCTCTGAATGTGGTTCCTCCTTTACCTATTCAGATTTGTATGTATTCTTCAAAATCCAAACCAAAGTTCCCCACCCATCTGTGAAGTCTTTCCAGCCCACCCTAGCCCACAAGGGTAACTGTCACCTCTGAAATTCTAGAGCACTATATAGCTTGTACCATTTATCTAGCAAAGATCGCTAGTCCCCAATAAACAATCACCCAAGTTGTGAAATACACAGATTTAGAGTCAGTCCTGTGTCTGTACCCCTCTTCTGTTTATTGTTGAGAAGGCTAGCAGAAGGTACTTGGAACATTTAGAGAATGTGAGGGTTCAGAACTAGAGAAAGGGAAGAAGTAATATACTTCAGTAAACTAGAGGGACCACTGTTATATGTATCTTAAAGTCTTTTAATAATGGATAATGGCTTCCACTTGAGAATTCTTGAAACTCAACTTCTTATGGTACATTTAGCTTGATAATAGCATTTCTTTAACTATTAGCTTGTTTTCTAATTTAATATTTTTAATGTGTGTGATATGGCTGTGGTTTCAGTAATGCAAATCTCTGAAATACACCATGGCCAAATAAACAGGAGGTTGATATTAGAACAGCTATAGTCAGATTCAGAAATCAATCACCAAACACTTATTAAGTATCTAACATGCACTGGGGATCCTGCTAGGGGCTGAAGATACCAAGACAAAAAATTTTTTAAAGCCTTTGTTCTCAAGGAACTTACATTCTACTGAGGATTAGGTAGGTAGGTAGGTAGACAGAGTCAGACAAGTATATACAGAATAAACATTAGTTTAGGGAAATAGGACATTGGCTTTTAGGGAACTGGGCAAGGCTTCGTGTAGAAAATAGACTTGAAGGAAATAAGGAAATCTTTGAGGTCAAAGAGAAAAAAGCATTCTGTGTATAGGGGCAGCTAGTGTATATGGAATGTTATATGTAAGGAATAGGAAAAAAGTTAATAGAGTCTAGATAGAGTCTAGCCACTGGACCATAGACTTTGGGAAAATAAACAGTATATAATGAGGCTTAAAGTGAGCTGGAGTAAATTGTGAAGGAATTTAAAAGCAAAAAAAAAAGAGAATCTTATCTTTTATGCTAAAGGTAATAGGAGTCATAGATGTTTGTTGAGTAGAAAAGTAACATGGTCAGAATTACACTTTAGAAATAACATTTCTCAACTGGCCAGGGATGGATTATAACTGAAAAATGAGGTAACTATAATAGTCTTAACTGAGAAGTGATAAGTAACTGAATAAGATGAGGGTTGTGAGTAAGGAGAAATGGACTGATGAGGAGATACTGAAGTGATAGGACTGGAAAAAACTGGAATTTGATTGACTCTGTAGAGTAAGGAGACATGAGGGGTTGAGGATGTAATGCAGAAGTTGTAAATCTGGGAAATTTATTTTTTAAAAGGATAGAAAAGCTTTTGACAGAAATAGAGGATGAGTCACAAAGGAAAAAATGAGTTCTATTTTGAACATACTGCATTTAAGATGTGTATAAGTGTCAGGGTTCTCCCACCCTGACGACAACTCTGGCAGGGGCAGCTGGTTACCCACCTCAATTGAGAAGGCACTGGTGCCCTCTCCAGTGCAGAAGTGTCAATGGCTCAAAGGTGTAAACAGCAAAACTTTATTGAGTCTTCTCCATTGGGGGAAGCTTAACAGCAGCATTTCATGACCGAAAGAAGGAACAAACAAAGCAACCCCAAATGCCCCCAAACCCGAGTCTTATATAACCCTCAGACACACCTACTACACGGGATGAAAGAAACAAGGTCCAGCTGCAAGGAGCAGGATATACCAAATGTGGGGGTGGAAAGTTGCAGTAACAATGGCTTCATCTGGCCCCAGGGTAAGGAGACATCATCTGGAAAACCCGGTTTCTACATGCAAGAGAACTCCAAGCACAGCTGCTCCCCACGGCCTTTGAGAGGCCTGGAGAGTCCAGCGTGCCCCAAACTCCATGTGACCCAGACTTTTCCAGGGCCTCAACTCTCCCTGTGCCTCATCCCAACCACCTGCAACCTGCAAGTATTTCCCAGACCCTCACATATGAGACATCCAACATGAAATATCCAATAGAGAACTGGTTATGGGGGCTTAGAGTTCAGGGGTGAGACAGAGGCTGGATATAAAAATGTGTTGAAATTAGCTACAAAAAATTATTTCACTTAATTGGAAAAATAATAACAAAATTCATTTGGAAGAACAAAAAGTCAAGACCAAAATAACTACTGAAAAAAAATGTAGAGGAAGGAGGATTAACAGTGCCACATCTTAAACTATATTATAAGGCAGTAATTATCAAAAGTATCTGCTAATGGCTAAAAAAAAAAATAGAAAGTTAGATCAGTTGAACAGAGTAGATATACAATTTACAGCAGCAAATAAACATAATAATGTCGTATTTGACAAGTGTGAAGATTTAAGAATTTAGGATAAGGATTTGTTATCTGATTTTAAAAAAATGTTGGGAAAAATGGAAAACAGTATGGCAGACACTGGGTATAGGTCAATTATCTTTCACCATTTACCAAGATAAGATAAAAAAGGATATATACTCTCTATATAAAGAGATTACAAAAAAATTAGAACATGGAACATATTGCTTATCAGACTTATGGATAGATGAACAATTTATGAATAAACCAGAGATAGAGAGCAAAGTTAAGATATTAAATGGATGGTTTCAATTGCATTGAATGAGAAAGGTCTCGCACAAATAAAACAAATGTAGCCAAGATCAGAAGAAAAGCAAAAAACTGGGGGCGGGGGGAATTTTATAGTTTCTCAGATAAGTCTCATCTCAAATATATAAAGAATTTTGTCAAATCTATAAGAATGTGAACAATCTTTCAGTGACAAATAGTCAAAGGACATGAATAGGCAGTTTTTCAATGAAGAAATTAAAACAATTTGCAGTCATAAGAAAAATGCTATAAATTATTTTTGATTAGAGAAATGCATAGATTTACAGTTTCTTATACAACCATATTTTTTTATTATACTATGCTATGGAAATGCTTATTTTATTCTATAAATTAAAAAATAAAAATTTATCCCATTAAAAGTAATGATAATTCAGTCCACAGGAGCTCATAAAGTTCACCAAGTGAGAGAACGTAAAGAGAAGGAAAGAGAGCTCAGAACAAAGTCATATGGTACACACATAGCCAGGGGAGGGATAATTTGGCAAATGATTCAATTAAAGAGTAGTCAGGGGGTGGCTAGGTGGTGCAGTGAGTAGAGCACTGGCTCTGGAGTCAGGAGGACCTGAGTTCAAATCTGGCCTCAGACATTTGACACACTAACTACCTGTATGACTTTGGGCAAGTCAATTAACTCCAACTGCCCTCCAAAAACAAAACAAAAAAAGAGTAGTCAGACAGACAGGAGGAGAACCATCAATAAGTAATATCACAAAAACCCAGGAAGAGAGGATAGTCAACAGTTGTCATGTATTGCAAAGAGATTAATAAAGAGGAAGACAGAAAACATTATCAAAGACACAGCTCATTAGCATAAAAGCAATGATCCTTTTATTATTTAAGTTTCAGTTGATTTCTAGTTGAAATTTTTCATTTTTCAGTCATGCTGACAAGAATTTAAAATTATCTTTAGATCTACAAATATTCCATTTCTTTCAAAAGTCCCAAATGAGATATGAGTATGTGTACTATAGATTGTATATGTCATAACATATCTCTTTTATTGATACTTATTATTACTTAATAATACTTAATGTATTAATACTTAATATTGATTTTATTATATTGTAGACTAAAAGCATAACTTGTGTTCTATTTATTCTCCATATATATTTAAACCAATCGTCTTACAGCATGGAAGGCTACCACAAACCAACAGAGTTCATAGCAGACAAGCTGCTGACCCCATTTCAACCTAAAACCATGTTTCTCAGTTTTCTGTTGGTTTAACCCTACTTGATTAATATATTCATAGCCTTCCTAGGTTGGACCAGGAGTTTGTGGAAAAGCTGAGATCAGAACTCTGATGAATTTTCTACTCCACCATCCTCTTTTGATTTAGATAAACTTTCCCTCTGTACATAGTAAAGAGAATACTTTCTCTTTACCTTCAATATATCAATACCCTAAATTTAAGTAATTGACAAAGAGGAAGAGGAAAACATTCCATGGTATAGTAGTAACATTATGTGAAGCTGGACCCAGATAATAAAGCCAAGCTCTGAGCCATGCTCTGAAATTACCAGGGCTCCAAAGGTCTCTGTTTATACCTCCAAGAACTGGGTAACTCCTTAGTGATCACTCCTAAGGATCCTCCCTTCCCTGCCTGTTTGCCACAAGGAAATGGGGATGCTGCAGATGTGATGGAACAGACAAAAAAAAAAGTGAAAAAGACCTAACTTTGGTCCTACGCAGTTTGTTTTGTTTTGTTTTTTTTGTTTGTTTGTTTTTACTGTGGAAAGTTCACAACTGACTGCAGAAGAAGATAAATTGTAAAAGCTTTGACAGCAAATGAAAGTGTAGAAAATCAGGAAATTTGCAAATGTCTGGATAAAATAATCAGGGAAGATTTTTTCAGTCACATGCTAAATGAAATTGATGAATATAATGAGGGATCAGGACAAATGGACCATTTGATAAGGATCACTGAGAAAGGCCCTAGATTATGCCTAGATATTTGTTCCTCTTAATAATCTGCTACCCAGTTTGGAAATACCATTTAGTGTTTAATATTATTTCATTTAGCACAGCTAAATTTGCATTTGAAAATTATATCAGGTAGAAAATTTGTGATTCTGATACAGATCACAGGTTAAGTTATATGTTTTGGTACTTACACCACAACTGTGGTCTTATTTCATTTCCCCCCATATGACAGTATTATGATGGCAGGGAAAGAAGCCAAGAGGAAAAGGAAAGTCTCCTGAATGTTATTCATTGGCAAACTTAAGTATACAAAGTCATAATAAGAAAAGGAGAGAAGACTGAGTCATATATACATATGGCTATTCTCATTTCTAATCAAATGACCTATTCGTTCTCAATAAAGTTTGAAAAGAAGCTCTACCTTGAAGAAATAAAATATCTAGACATGATTTATTACTTGAAGATTTTTAGGAAAAAATAACTATTTCAAAGAGATCCTCAGGAGGGAAGTTATGCTGACCATCCACTAAGTAAGAACAATCATAGCTACCATTATATTTAGTAGAAGAGATAAGCACAATAAAGCTCAACATACTTAATTTTCTGTAAAAATATTTTAAAAGGTCAGTGATAATAGATGTATTAATGTTTCCATCTTTAAAAGTCATTCATTCCTTACATTAGTACAGAATTCATAAATATAGTACCAAAACCAATTTCAAGTTAAACATATTTCTAAGTATTCAGTCCTAAAAATAATTGGCACCTAGAAGAGTTCTTTTGGAAAACTTTACCTAGGAAAATCATCTTTAGGGCCCTCCGAAACCACGGGTAGAAAAACGCATAAACCATTGGATTCAAGGTAGAATTTAAATAACCAAACCAAATCAGTACATCATTTAGAAATGGTGGGATGGTATGATCCATAAAAGGATCAATGACTGTGCAGAGAAAGAATGGACACCAACAAATGAGGAAAACTCCCATCACAATCCCTAGAGTTTTTGCTGCTTTCTTTTCTTTGCTTCCTGAAAATTCTTGTTTCTCTTCAAATCCATGTTGGAGATTCTGGTTTGAATTTTTTATTGATCTGGCTTGCCCTTTGGCAATGAAATATATTTTCCCATAGATACACAGCATAATAGATCCAGGAATATAGAAGGAAGTCATGAAGGCTAGGATGCCAGATATTCTGCTGAAAAACACAAAGCAACCTCCCTTGCAGTAAATGTGCTTATAATACAGCTCTTCGACTCCTTTTAAGTTTAGTTCTAGAAAGATCATCCCAAAGGCAAAAATGGCAGGGACAACCCAGCTTATTGCAATCATCACAAGCACAACCAAGACATTGATCTTGACTTTATATCTCAGTGGGTCACACACAGCATAGTAGCGGTCAATGGAAATGAAAGACAAGTGGAAAATTGATGCTGAGCTTAGCATAATGTCTGTGCTTGTGTGAAGTTTGCAAAAGACCTCTCCAAAATACCAGCACTTT
>JAQQSW010024019.1:0-10164 GCA_028646575.1 Pseudocheirus occidentalis
AGATGAAGGGAGCTGGGATTAAAACCAAGAATCACCTATACAGCAAAACTGAGTATAATGTTCCAGGGGAAAATATGGTCATTCAGTGAGGTGGAGGACTTTCAAGCATTCTTGCTGAAAAAACCAGAACAGAACAGAAAATTTGACATTCAAACACAAGAAGCATGAGAAGGTAAACATGGGAAAGAAATCATAAGGAACTTATCAAAGTTGAACTATTTACATGCCAACATGGAAAAACAATCATTGTAACTTATGAAACTTTTCTCAGTATGAGGATAGGTGAAGGGAATACAAATGTATTCAAATGTATACAAATACAAATGTAATACAAATGTATATATATATATATATATGTAAACCTACTCATATGTCTATGTAGGAGGGTATTTATGTGTATGAATACATATATGAATATGTGTGTATGTGTACATAGAGGGTACAGGATCAATTGAATACAAAGGGATGATACCTTGAAAGTTGAAATTATGAGGTGGGAGAGGACTAGAATGAGAAGAGACAGGGAGAGACAAAATGAGGTTAATCATCCCATATAGAAGAGGCAAGGGACAACTGTTACAACTTTACTTTCATTTACTCTCATTGAATTTGGCTTAGGGAAGGAATGACATAAACTCTAAACTGGGTATCATGCCACACAGGAGAGTAGGGGGCATGGAGATGAGAGGTGGGATGACAAAGGGGAGGGCAGGATCTGGGGAAGGGTTGCTGGAAGCACACACTTCAGTAAAGGGACAGGGGCAGAGTAGAGAATAGAACAAGGGGGGGCAGGATAGGAAGGAGGGACATATAATCAGCCTCTCACAATAGGTCCACTGTGGTGATGTCCTGCATAATTACACATGTATAGCCTGTATTGAATTGTTTGTCCTTCCAGTGGGGGTGCATGACAAGGGAAGAACCAAAAGAATCTAGAATTTAAAGCTCTACAATCAAATGTTTAAAAAAACCATATATATATATATGTATATATGCATATAATAATAATAATAATTATTATTATTATTATTATTGTTATTAACTACATGCAACTGGGAATTAAGACATACAGGGACTGGGGTAGGGTGACCCTCTCTGCCCTACCAGAAAGTTAGAGTCATGCTGGAGGAGGGCATAAAAGAGAACAGATTGGGGGAGGGGCTTTACAGTGGGGTCACTGTTTTGAGGTTGGGGGTAGGGGAAAGACGGGGAGAAAATTTGTAACTCAAAATCTCATGGAAAGTGATGATGTAAACATGAAAATAAAAAATTTTAAAAATTAAATCATTTAAAAATAATTTTAAAAAAAGTTTCTCCCTTCCACAGGAATTCAAATGAGCAGAGAAAAAAAATTCTGATCTGTGGCCAAAGGTCATTTCTGATATTGACCAGTCTTCTTGTGTGTCTGTGTCCTTGGAAATAGTCAAGTGAGTAAGAATGGTTCAATGAAGCCTATAATATTTTTTTCAATTAACAAGCATTTATTTTCTCTCCTCATTGTCCTCCACTCACACTGTAAAAAAGAAAAAAGAAAAAAGAGGAAATATTTATAACACATATGCATTGTCATGCAAAACAAATTCCCTTATTGGCCATATTAAAAAAATATGTCTTATTCTGGATATTTGCTAGCTCCTTCTCTGTCATGAGATGGGTAGCATTTTGCATTTTTTATCTTCTGAAATTATAGTTGATCATTGGGTTGATCAAAGTTCTTAAGTCCTTCAAAATTTTTGGTTTTGGCAATGTTGTTGTTATTGTATACATTGTTTTCCTGGTTTTCCTTTTACCTCTGCACAAGATTTCTGAAACCTAATTCTTCCTCATTTCTTATGTCACAACAGTACTCCATTACATTCATATGCCATAATTTGCCAACCATTCCCTCAATTAATATTCTTTGCCATTAGAAAAAAAGTTATTATAAATAATTTTGTGCATTTGGGTCCTTTTTATCTTTTGCTGATCCCTTTGGGTGTAGGCCTAGATGTGATATTCTTTGGTCAAATAAAGTACACAGTTTAAATACCTCTTCTCTTCTACCTATGTAGTATTTTCTGATAAAAATTAGGTATTTCATTTACTCACTAAACAATTGAATTTGGTTTCTATTATGACTGCCATACACATGGTTCTCGAATTTATATCACTACCTCCCTCAAACTCTCACTTGAGTGCCAGTTCTATATTTCTGCATTTCTATTTCACTCTAACTCCAAAATCATATTATCCAAAATTGAATCATTACTCTTTCCCCCCAAATCTGCCCCTCCTAACATCTCTTTCTGTTTTTGATACCACCATCACCCACACTAGAGATCTCAGTCATCTTTGATGTTTTCCTTTCCTTGACCTGCACATCTAATCATTTGCCTTGGCATATCAATTTTCCCTTTCCAATAAGTCACAGATTTGTCCATCCTTTCCATTCACAATAATACCACCATAGTTCAGGTGTCCATTATGTCCCAACTGTACTATTTTAATAGTTTCTTAACTAGTCTTCTTGCCTCTAGTCTACCACATCTCCAGTCTATTTTCATTATTGTCTAAAAATGTTCCTAATGTATACTTTTGTCATTCTTCTACTCAGAAATCTTCAATTGCCTACTGAATGAAGTAAAAACTCCTTATTCAAGCACTCAAGGTCCTTCACAATCTAGTCCCATCTGCTTTCCCATTTTTAGCTCAAACTATTCACTCTTATTTACTGTATGCTCCCATAAAATTACACTAATAACTATTCCAAACTCCCATCCTGCCTTCTATCTCTGTACCTTCGCTTATAAATTCTCATTCAAATTTTCATAATGAACTTCTCTATCTACGCTTGGTTGAAATCCCTTCCCTTTCTCCAGACCAAATGTAATGTTAACTTCTTAAAATCTTCATTCCCTGACTCCCCAAACAGAAGTAATCTCTCCTCCTCCTCCAGCATTTCATGGCATGTTATCTAGGCTCCTACTTTTGCATTTATTGTGATAACTCTCTTGCATACTTATTTATACATGCAACTATGGCTCAGAAGCCTACCTTTTAGCTTACACAGACTATATTCACTTGTAGGGACTTCTCAAAAATTATATTTCTTTGGCTTATTTCTCCCTCATCCCCCAAAGATTCCTCTGGAAATCTCTGAAAATAACTCATATCTAGATCACCATATATGTAGGTAAAAGGAATCCAGTTTTTGTGCAAGCCCTAACAATGAAAATACATATTGGATGCAGGACTGATTTTATTTTGCTCCACAGAAAGGAGGAAGAATAGAGAAAGAATCCATAGTAGCCCACAAGAAATACAATTCTCCTACTGAACCTACAATGGACATTTTGTATGTATATATTTATTTTTTTAATTTGTAACAACATCATGTGGTTTGGACTCCTTAGAAAGAAACAAACTTGGAGGTGCTAGAGGTAAAATGTATCGACATATTTTCTGGTGAGTACTGCCTTTTTCCCAGGAACTCATACTGGCCTCTCGCTTTATGGTGCTAGCCTTGGAAAGGAAACACACTTGAGATTTCTAGAGAGGCAACAGTTTTCACTTGTATTGGCAAAATAACTCACAGTTCCAAGGTTTCCACTCTTTTGTTGCATGCTGTTATTCAGTCATTTTCCAGTTGTGTCCAACTCTTTGTGACTGTGCTTAGAGTTTTCTTGGCAAAGATACTGAAGTCATTTGCCATTTCCTTCTCTTGCTCATTTTACAGATGAGGAAACTGAATCAAGCTGGGTTAAGTGACTTGCACAGCTATTGATCACCTGTGACCAGATTTGAGTTCAAAATGAGGAGTGTTCTGGCACTATATCCAATGAGCCACCTAGCTGCCCTCTTTGTACCATACATCAGCCTTCTATTACTTCTTTTATTCTGGGACCACATGCTAGATATTCAGTCAGGGAGGTCTTGCCTGTCCTCCAGAAGGCTGAGACTTCAGGAAATCTGAACATTCCTTTGGAAAGCTGGGATTAACAAATAATAATGCCTCCAAAACCAGAAAACAAAAATAAAAGAAAAGCAAAACAAAAAGAAAGCTGGGATTCAAGAACTCCTACAACCTGGCACAAGGTTATCCTTTCCTGGGGCCATACGATTAATGACATATATAAGCACACTATATCTCTGTCATTCCGACTCCATGGCTGGGTCCAAGATTTCTTGTTAATTTACCACTGTTCTGGGTATCTCAATTTCACAGTGGCTAGAATGCTAGGCCTGTGGTCAGGAAGACGCTTAGTATGAATTGTCTATAAAATAGCCTTTTAGGCAAACTTGGTTTGACATTCCAACAATGTGACCAGCTCATCAGAGTTGTACTCTCTGCAGTATAGTTTGAATGCTCAGCATTTCAGTTTGAGAAAGGATCTCAATGTCTGATACTGCCATTTTGCCAGATTTTCAGAATCTTCTGAAGGCAATTTGAAGGGAGGTGATTCAGTTTCCTGGCATGACACTGGTAGCTGGTTCAGGCTTTATATGCATACAACAATGAGGTCATCACAATAGCTGGGTGTACCTTCAGTTTGGTAGGAAGCCTAATACCTCTTCTCTCCCACACTTTCCTTTGGAAATACTGAACTAACATGGGCAATGCATGCATCAACTTGATCATCTACGTGTAAATCCCTGGGAAGTATATTTACAAGGTAAACAAACTTATCCCCAGCATTCACATTTTCTTTGTTTGCTGTAGATTGTGCAGTGCCAGGATGAGGTTAGGTGCAGCAGACAATTTTTAGAGCACCTTTTCTAGCCCCTTCATCACATCAGGAAGTGAGCAGACACACAGGGAACTGCTGAATCCCATGGCTACTTCAGTCCAGTGAGAAGACAACCCTATGTCCTGGGTTACCTATGTGCAGGGTTGTGACCACAGCTGCCAGTGTATCTGTACCTGCTGCTTCTTTCCTGCCTGTCACCACAGGACTTTAAGGTAGGTAAAAATGGTAAAATGGTCTGGGTGATATCTTTTGAATTGTGCATAAGTTGGATTTAAGTAAAGCAGAGATGCATGACATCATCAGCCTCTCTTTCTCTTCCAAAGTCATTGCAGTCTGGTGGCAAGACCAAAGTCAACATGACTTGTGATGGCTCAGGATACAGTGGATGATATTGGCATCTTTAATGTCTAACCAAGCTCTCAGTGCTCCACAGTGTCTGCTTATGCTTCCTTCATGTCCTGTTGGAACAAATTGTTCACATCCATCCATTCCATCAGAAGTCTTCGCATCCTTATGGTAGAGATCCTTGTCACCAATGAATTTGAGGCCCCTCATTTATCCTTCACCTGATTTAGCCTATTTGTTGAAACAGTTTACTGGGGCATGGGCACTGCACATGCTGCAGCTTCTTGAAGCCACAGATGAGAGTTTGGTGACAGATAGACCCTGAAGGTGGAAAGCAGCCCTGAGAAGGGCTCAGCACCTTTTATACCAGAGGTACTTTTCCTCTGTGAACATCTGTCCTGGTGGAAAAGATATGAATGATTTTATAGCCTTGTGAGCATAGTTCTAAATTGCTCTCCAGAATTGTGGGATCAGTTCACAATTCCACCAACAGTGCTTTAGGGTCCCAATTTTCCAATATCCCTTCCAACATTTGTCATTTTCCTGTTCTGTCCTATTAGCCAATACAATAGGTGTGAAGTGGTACCTTAGAGTTGTTTTAAATTTGCATTTCTCTAATCAATAGTGATTTAGTGCATTTTTCCATGTGACTATGAATAGATCTGATTTTTTCATCTGAAAACTGCCTGTTCATATCCTTTAACGATTTATCAATTCTTTGGCTTGTACTCTTATAAAAATGATTCAGAACTCTACATATTTGAAAAATGAAGTCTTTTTCAGAGAAACTTGCCATAATTTTTTTTTCAATTATGAGTATTGTGTTTTTCTTGCATTATGTTTTACCCCTGTTTATTCTTCTCTCTGTTTTTTCACCTTGTCCATCCCCAAAAGTATTTTGCTTCTGACTACTACCTTTCCCAATCTATCTTTTCTGTTACCAGCTTCCCTGCCCCCCCCCACTTTATTTCCTCCTCCTCCAATTTTTCTGTACAGTAAGATAGATTTCTAGATCTGATTGGGTGGGTATGTTATTTTCTCTTTGAGCCACTTCCAATGAGAGTAAGGCTCAGGTGTTATCTGCCATCTTCCCATCTTCCCCTTCATTTGTAAAATCTCTTTTGCACCTTTTTTATGTGAGATAATTTCCCCAATTCTACCTCTCATTCTCCCTTTCCCCAATGCATTCCTCTTTCTCACCCCTTAATTTTATTTCTTTAGATATCATCCCATCATATTCAATTTACTCCATGCCCTCTGTCTCTGTATACTCCTTCTAAATGCCCCAATAATGAGGAAGTTCTTGGGAATTGCAGGTATCATCTTCCAATGGTGGAATGTAAACAGTTTAGTCTTATTGAATCCCTTATGATTTCTCTTTCCTGTTTTCCTTTTCATGTTCTCTTGAATCTTATATTTCAAAATCAGATTTTCTGTTCACTTCTGGTCTTTTCATCAGGTGTGCTTGAAAGTCTTCTATTTCATTGAATTTCCTCTTTTCCCCCTGAAGAATTATACTCAGTTTGGCTAGGTAGGTGATTTTTTTGTTGTAATCCTTGTTTCTTTGCCCTCCAAAATATAATATTCCAAGTTTTGGCTCCTTTAATGTAGAAGATGCTCAATCTTGTATTATCTTGACTGTGGCTCCATGACATTTGAATTCTTTCTTTCTGGTTGCTTGCAATATTTTCTCCTTGACCTGAGAGCAGTGGAATTTGGCTGTAATATTTCTGGGAGTTTTCACTTAGGGAGGTGATTTGTAGATTCTTTCAATTTTTGTTTTACTGTCTTCTTCTAGGATATCAGTGTGGTTTTCCTTTATAATTTTTTGCAACTTAATATCTAGGCTTTTTTTTTATCATTGTTTTCCATAAGTCCATTAATTCTTAAATTGGCTCACTTTGATCTGTTTTCCAAGTCAGTTGTTTTTTCAATGAAATATTTCACATTTTCTTCTATTTTTTTGTTCTTTTGAATTGTTTTATTGTTTCTGTCTCATGGAGTCATTAGCTTCTGGTTGCCCAACTCTAATTTTTAAGGAATTTTCTTCAGTAAACTTCTGTCCCTCCTTTTCAATTTGGCCAATTATACTTTTTAAGTTCTCTTCAATGCATTTTTGTACCTCTTTTTCCATTTGGCCAATTTTGTTTTTTAAGGAATTCTTCTCTTCAGTAAATTTTTCTACATCTTTAACCATTTCATCTCTTCTGTTTTTTTAAGATGTTACTTTCTTTAGTAATTTCTTTGCCTTCCTTTACTTAGCTGGTGACTCTTTTTTTCCCCATGATTTTCTTGCATTACTCTCATTTATTTTCCCAATTTTTCTTCTTCCTCTCTTATTTGACTTTTAAAATCCTTTTGGAATTCCTGCAGGATTTTGGGGGGGGCATGGAACCAATTTACATTTATCTTTAAGATTTTGGATGTATCACTTTTTACTTTGTTGTCCTCTTCTGGGTTTGCATTTTGATCTTCCCTGTCACTATAGTAACTTTATGTATTCAGGTTCATTTTTGTGGTTTGCTCATTTTTCCAGCTTATCCCTTGACTTTTAAGTTTATATGTTAAAGGTGTACTCTGATTCTGGGGTGGAGGAGGCACTATCCCAAGCTTTAGGTTTTTCATGCGACTATTTACAGAGCTAGTTCTGGGGGTCCTGTAAGTTTTCAATTCTTTCATGGTGGTATGATTTAAGGAGGGGTGTAGTGTTCTCCTGACCTGTGCTGTGCTCTGTGATTGATCACAAGCACTCTTTTCCTCCTAGGAATTAATACCAGGGTCACTGTTCTCCTGCATTCCTATGCTCTAGTGTCCTAGTGTTCTTCACTGCCCTGGTTGTACAACCCAGAACCAATGCAACAGAGTCTTGCACCCAGTGCCAGCAAAAGATCCTCTCTAATTTCCTTCTGACCTCCTTATCTTCTGTGGACTGAGAGCTCAGGAAACCACTGCTACTGATTCAGTTGCCCCAAAGGCCTGCTGCTGGCTTATACTAGGTGTAGCCCTCTACTGGCTGTACAGTACAGGGGCCTCAGGTTTCACTATTGACTTACGGTGAGGCTCAGGGCCTCACTACTGGCTTGCCAGTGGCAGCCTGCACTCTACTCTCATTCCAGTGAAACAGATCTTTCCTGACAACCTTCTAAGTTGTCTTGGGATGGGAAATTGTTTTAATTTGTGTTTTTGTATGCTCTGCTGCTTCAGAATTTGTTTTGAACAAAAGTGTGTATATAAATGTATTTCCTATATGGTTTCAGGAGATACTTTAAAAGTAGTTTGGATGGGAAATTGAGAGAGCTCAGATGAGTCACTGACTTAACTCTGCCATCTTGGCTCTGCCCTCCTCATTGTCATCCCCAATTCTAATTTTTAAGCTATTTTTTTCTACAGGGAGCATTCATACCTCTTTTGCCATTTGACCAATTCTGCTTTTTTAAGGAATTCTTTTCTTCAGTGAATTTTAGTAGCTGCTTTTCCATTTAGCCTATTCTCCTTTTTTAAAAATTAGGTACATTTTTATTTTATTTTATAATTATTTAATTTATTTTTAATTTTCAATATTCATTTCCACAAGATTGAATTCCAAATTTTCTCTCCCAATCTTTCCCCTCCCCAATCCTAAGATGATGTACATTCTGATTACCCTTTTCACATATTCAGCTTTTTAAGGAGTTCTTTTCCTTAGTGAATTTTTTTTATATCTCCTATACCATTGACCAATTCTGTTTTTTAAGGTGTTTTTTTCAGTATTTTTTTTGTCTTTTTTACCATAATTTTCTTATATCAATCTCATCTCTTGTTCTCAATTTTTCCTCTGCATGCTTAACTGTTTCAGGAATTCTTCTTGGGCCTCTGTGCAATTAGCAATTTTCTTTGAGCCTTTGGTTGTAACTGTTTTCACATTATCTTCTGAGTTTATA
Organism: Pseudocheirus occidentalis; assembly: GCA_028646575.1. Lineage (NCBI taxonomy): Eukaryota > Metazoa > Chordata > Mammalia > Diprotodontia > Pseudocheiridae > Pseudocheirus > Pseudocheirus occidentalis. The sequence continues at coordinate 8,993 of JAQQSW010024019.1, forward strand.
TGTTGGTCTTCTCTGCCACCATACTAAACATTTGTGATTAAGTTCTTTTTTGGTGTTGCTTGCTCGTTTCCCCAGCCTGTTTCTTGACTTGTAACTTTATGTTAAAGTTGAGGAGGCCTTAAAATTAGAATTGAACTTTAAATTTACACCCAAATGAAATTAATGGAATTGATGGAAATCAATGGAATAATCCAAAAAAATATATATAGCAGGGACACTGCTTGGGGGTGGAGCCAAGATGGCAGTGTAGAAGCAGCAAGATTCTGCAGCTCCCACACAACCACCCTAAATACCCATAAAATATGACCCTAAACAAATTCTAGGGCTCTCAAACTCACAAAAATACAGAAAACACATCTCGCACTGAAGGCAGCTTGGCAGGAGGGGCTCATCGGCAGGCCAGGAGCCGAGGCCAACCCAGTCCGAAACTGAAACTGTGGCCAGGTCCCAGGGTGGTCGAGAGAAGCCGAGCCTCCCAAACCACAGTGTGAGTCTACCCCAGGGTGCAGATCTACAGCACATCTACAGATGTGAAGGGATGTGAAAGTGAAACTTTGAAACTAAATTTGGGGGAGGAAAAGCAGTTTGGCCAATCTGCCCCCAGGGCAAGGAAGCAGTGGGGGAAGGGCAGGAAATGCTGTAATGGGCAGCTGCCCCCACTGAGCTGCTTCAGAGCACCTGCCCTGCAGACCCCGCAGGGGGACTGAGTCAATTGATCAGGGCCAAGTGCTCTTGCGTTGAGCAGCCTGGATCTAGATCGTGGTCTTGGGTGGTGGTCCTGGGGTGCACTCTCAGCAAGCCAAAACTGGGCGGGGGGGCGCTGCATCACCCCCCTAATAGCTCCAGCAGCTGTGAAAACCCTAGCAATTTGGAACAGAGCTTTCCCCCCTGGAAGCAGAGTTCCACAAAGCTAAAAAAAAAAAAACCACAACCAACTAATTGACTGGCCAACATGAGGAAAAGGAAGCAAAATAAGAACAGCAATAAAACTCTAGAATCTTTTTTTGTGGACAAAAAGGATCAAAGCATGGAACAGGAGGAAGATAACCCAGTCAGAACTCCCACACCAAATGCTTCCAAGACACTTGAAGAATACCTAGACGCTATAGATCAACTGAAAAAGGACTTTGAAAAATGAATAAGAGAAGTGGAGGAAAAATTGGGAAGAGAAA
>JAQQSW010024020.1:0-10164 GCA_028646575.1 Pseudocheirus occidentalis
TGGGGTTTTCTTGGCAAAGATACTGATACTGGAGTGATTTGCCATTTTCTTCTTCAGCTCATTTAGCATATGTGGAAACTGAGGCAAACAGGGTTAAGTGGCTTTCCCAGGGTCACACATCTAGTAACTGTCTGAGGTCACATTTGAACTCAGAAGATGAGTCTTCCTGACTCCAGGCCTGGCACTCTGTCCAGTGTGCCACCTAGTGACCATTGATTCTTTAGATAATCCCAAAGTACTTTCCTGTTCTATGAAGATATGATGTTATGGACAGAAGTTGGACAAGTATCTTATTGTGTCCTAACTAAACTGATCAACTTGCTGTATTTGGAATGAAAGAACTTGGATTCAAATCCTGGTTCTGTTATTTAATGCCTGTGTGTCCTTAAGTAAGCCATTGCAATACTTCTCTTGGTCTCTGTTTCCTCATTCATAAAATGAAAGTGTTGAACTAGGGGATCATTAAAGTCCTCTCTAGCTTGAAATCTTAGAGAATGAAAGTTGCGTGAAAAGAGCCCTGCATTTGGAATTAGAAGATCTGGGTTCAAAAAATATTTCTGCCCCTAAGGTTGCAAACCTCTTTACAATTGTTCTCTCATTTCTCACAACAATCCTGGCAGGAAGGTGCTACTATTAATCCCATTTTCTGGATGAGAAAATATAGCTTAATTGACTTGCCTAGGGCCATATACAAAATAAATGTATTATGAGGTTAAATTGGAGCTCCCATTTTCCTGTCTCCAGACCTAGCACTCTATTTATGGTACCATCTTATTACCCAATCTGTGCTCTAATCTATGATCCTACAATAGTTCACATTTGTTTTAGGTATGGGGTAACGGTTAAGTTTAATTGTCAAAGACGCTATTGATTTCCAAAACTTTGTTACAAGGGAAGAACATCAGTAAGAGTCAGCTAGAGTGCTGGACCTGGAGTCAGGAAGTCCTGAGTTCAAATTCTCCCTCGGATACTTACTGTGTGACCCTGGGCAAGTCATTTAACCTCTATTTGCCTTAATCCACTGCAGAAGGAAAAGGCAAATCCGGTATCTTTGCTAAGAAAACCCAATGTACTATGGTCCAAGAGGTCACTAAGAGTCAGACACAAGTGAATGACTAAACAACAAAGAACTTCAGCAGAACGTTCCTCTAAGTGTTAGCTAAAATATAACTACTGCAGTCATATGTTATCATTGTTGTTAATTATATTACTTCATTTACATTACCTTATTTTATTTTCACAACTCCTATAGGTAGATCAGTGGTTCTCAAACTATGGTCCACAGACCCCTGAAGTCCCTGGTACCCTTTCAAGGAGTGAAAGTGAAAATTACTTTCATAATACTAGTAACACATTATATGCCTATGAAAACATCCCTCCTTTTTCCAAGTAAATATCTGTGTGAAGCTGGATTTCCTTCATATATTTCACCCAAAATAACATTTCATAAAAGAATGAGTACAGAAGCAGATATCTATATATCTAATCTAGCTGTCTTATATTAAGCCAGACATTAGATTTTCAAAAATATGTAGGACATTGCTACTCTTATCAGTCATTTTTTTGGAAAATATTATTTTCATAAATTAGGGTTTTTTTTCATAAAATAGGTTATGTTTACATGTAATGGTTTTATTTTCATTGTTTTAAATACATTAATAAATATATTTTAAATTTTTATTGATTTAAATATCTGCTATAGCAAATATTGATAACTATAATCCACATACATAAAAGCTTTGAGCCTTTAACAATTTTTTAAGGGAGTAAAGAGATTCTAAGACAAAAAGTCTGAAAATTCATAAGGTGGATCATTATCCCCATTTTATAGATAAGGAAACAAAAAAATCAGAGAGATTAAAGGTCTTACTTGTCCAAGGTCACAGATCTTAATTTTACAATCCCACAAAACAATACACAATGTATTTGAAAAGATATTGATTAAAAAGAAATTCAAACAGTAGTAATCCATTTTGAGCCTATAAATTCCTAAGCATATGTTCTGAAGAGCACCATGGACACTTAATAAATGTCAGCCATTTATGGCTAGTTCTTTTGTAAACAGCTCACCTTTAATTAAATTAACTGGAGTCTGGTGTAATATTTAAAAATAGTACCTCACATAAAATATTCACAAGAAAAAACAGTGCCTCTACTAGTTCTTCTGTCTTAACTGAAGTTCTCTTTAGGTATGCATGCTTTCCTGATGGCAAGTAATATTCTTTAGACTTTCTGAACCTTGTTTTTTTCATATTTTAGAAGAGTTGTTAGTGAAACTACCCACATATGTGTATGTTTACAAAGTACTGAGAAGTCTTAAAGCAGAAAAAAAAGCAAGTGCTATTATTCTCTTGGGTCTCAGCTTTAACTGTTTCAACATTTGAAAAAAATATATATTCTATTGCTGTTTGAAAAAGTCACATTCTTTCATCTATCAAAACATTGTAGGAAATTCCTCTGGTAGCCTCTTTTATTTTGGCAAGTATGAAAAGTCTGAAATTACTCTGTAGACCTTTGTCCCAATTTGTACCAATGTAATCAAGTTTTGAGAAAATTGCCGCAGAATAAACAAAGACATAAAGCACTAAGTGTTTTCCTTTCCATTGTATAAAACCATGTGTGGATCTTTTGTTTCAAGATATGGGAAAGTCAGATTCCAAGATTTTCATCATCTGTGCACAAATTGCCAAACAATGTCCCTTTTAGACTTCCATTGCCCTTTATTGTCATTCATATAAATCCAAGCAATCATGTTCTTTGGGACTGTGTTCCTTTAAACCCACTCTTTGTTTGGCATTGACCTGAAGTGCATCATAAAATGCATGCAACATAAGAAATTTGTCCAGACTTTGGCAAAAAATACTATATGCTGTAGAGATTTTCTGAAAAGGAAATTTCTTTGATATTCTCCTTAATTATCATACCTCAGGTTGTAAATGGCAAAAATCAATCTTATAATAACACTGATGCTTTCTTGTTTCTCTAAATAACAGGAAGCCCTCTAAAGTCCTATCTTTGTAAGACTGCTATCCGTGTTCTAAGTTGGTCTTAAAGTCTAAGGGGGCACATATTTATTTACAAGAAATGCATTCTGCCACTTTTTTCCTAGTTGCAAAATCATCTTTTGTTGTGTCATTTTCATTGTAAAATGAAGCCAAGGTGTTGTGAGATGCTTAATCAAGGTGATTTCTCATTGGTTTTTTTTCTGGGACAATGAAAATAAAGAGAAGTGGTTGAAGATAGCTAATAGATCATAAATGCCCAAATAAGGAAATTGCATTTACAATAAAAAAACAATGTTCAAAACTCAACTTCGAGTGTTATTTTTGTTGTTGGGTTTTTGTTGTTGTTGTTGTTGTTATTGTGTGGGGTTTTTTTTTTGGTTTTGTTTTTATTGTCTTTTGGTTTTTGTTTTGTGCTATTAGAATCTAAGGAATACACTGCTGGGCAGTGAATGTGGAGTGTAGAAGACTGGCATTGGTGTCAGAAAGACCTATGTGCAAGTCTCACACCATAACACATTACAGCTTTGTGAACATGGGCAAATCACTTAACCTCCCAATTCTTTAAGAAACTCTATTAGACTGTAAGTTACAGGCAGTTGCTGATCTTTATCAGTGAAAGGACCATGATAACAGGGGAAACAAAAGAGAAGGTGCAAGGTATGATTGAATTTTTTTTCCACAGAAATTATAATTCATCCTGATGGCTAATGTCAGAGACAAAACTGCTTATAGAGGTCAGTGGGGGATGTTGGTTGCCTGAAAATGAGCATTATCTACTACTTTTCTTTGTTCTGAGGCAGCCTTTTGCTATATGTCGAAATAACTGCCAGCCCAGAAGTGGTTCACAAAGAAGCCCATAGACCCAGACCATGTCTTAGACTTAGAGAATGGGATTTTTATCATTGATATCCTGGGTTTGAATCTTTAAACTCCACTTTTGTCAATTCTCTTAGCAACTGAGGAAAATACTTTCTCTTGCCATCTAATGCATATGAAAGGGGAGGAGACTAGAAGCATTTTTGGCCTTTCCATGATGTAAGCATAAACAAAAATGAAGATGAGAAGGGAGGGGGGAATTGAAATGTGGAAATGAGAAGAGGGGTGGGGTTTAGTGAGCCCTAGAATGCTTATCAATATGAGTCAAGGCAGGGAAATTAAAATCTGGATGAATTATAAAAGGGCTTTTGTTACTATATTCAAAGTGTGCCTGTGCCTAGCCCTTTTCACCAGGGGTGAGAGGCCAAGTCACCATCTGAAATGAGTGAAATAAAAATCAGTTTTTCTAAATTCACTCATGGCCAGGTGGAATTTTTGGTAAGATGATTATTTCTAACAGAAGGAAAGGAATGTGCATTATATAATAGCTACTAGGTAGCGGGTACTATGGTGAGCACTTCCCCCCCCCTTTTCTTTTAATGACTGTTGCCTCATTTTATCCTCATAACAACTCTAGGAGGTAGGTGCTATTATTATCCCCATTTTAGTTTAGGAAAGGGAGGCAAATGTAGGTTAAGTGACTTGTCCAGTTTCACACAGTTAGTAAGTGTCTGAGGTTAGATTTAAACTCAGGTCTTCTTGATTCTAGACCCTGAGCCACCAACTGCCTTCCCAGCTGGATTCAGATTAACATATATCACAATTTGAATGGATGTTCATTTTGTGCACTCATACATTCATACACATATCCACGTATGTTTAATGAAGGATTATAAATGTTACTAATCTGCTCAGTCTTTAATTATTTTTTCCCTATCAATTTTTAAAACTTAGGAATAGATGAATGGTCCTGTAGCTAGAACAATGCATTAGAAGTTGGAAGACTTGGATCCTCTACTCAGACAAGTCACAGTATCTTCAAATAACTTATAAAACCTTTGGGTGATTCAGTTCTTCCATCTGGAAAGCAAATGTAATAGAATTTTCCTGTTATAAGAATTAACAATAGGGTTACAAAATTTTTATCTTCTTGGAAGAGAATGAATATTTATCAGTGATGCAGATGGACCCAGCTTACCTAACCACAGAACTAGAAATCAAAACCTCTTGATCCTTGGACTGTGGTTCCCACTATCTTGTTTTATGATTCTGGTAAGTCATTTGTCACCTGAGTGAGTACAAGGAAGTGCATGCCAGGTAGGGAGTGGGTTGTTTGTTTGTTTTTGCCTGAGCTGTTCATCCTCACCTGGTCTATGTGGGGGAAAGAAAAATGAAGTTGGGAGTAAAAACATATATATTCTGCACAATGAAGGAAAACTTGTTCATATTAAATCCATTAACACAGATGCCTCCATTAATGCAAAATGTAGGTTGGTGGCTTTAAACCTGTATTGAGAACAACTGACTGACTTTTAGAATGGCAAGAATGCTAAACAGACAGGGAGAGAGAGTGGGAAAATGATAGAAAACTTGATTCAGTGCACGGATTGAATATGAGAGGAAAAAAATAAAGGTCTCATGAAAAGTGACATTTATCTTTGTGATAGCTTCTTATTCTTTCAACCTTCTTTTTACTAATTTTCTGATCAGGTATCGCCCTAGATGTTTTGTTGTTGTTGTTATTGTTGTTGTTGTTGTTGTTGGTGGTGGTGGTGGTGGTGGTGGTGGTGGTGTGTGCGTGTGTGTGTGTGTGTGTGTGTATGTCTGTGTGCTGTTTTGTTTCTTTAAGTTTCAGTTCTAAGATTTAATTCTCTGTTTTCCTGCTTCTTCTAGTCTCTTTTTTTCTTACCTTTCAATGAACTGAAAACCCTCCACACACTAACAATTAGAACTGGATAAACCCAGTAGTTAAGGTCAGTTTTCCTTGTAAATGGAAGCTATGGTTAGTAACCAGTTATTAGATGAGGTATAGAGTTCCATTACTTGGGTAAACAGGGTGTGGCAACCTTCTAGAAGTGAAATGCAAGTTCCTGCCTCCCTTTAGTCTTGGCCAACCAGCTAGAGGGAACCTAGGAGGAGTTGGGATTGGGAGAGTACAGGAAAAATCCCAACTAGCCCCTGTTTTTTGATGAAGAATAACATTTAGGTGAGTTGCTTTCACCCTGCGTCAACCATACCAAGCAGTAGAAGGCTGGCAGAGGACTGTGGAAGTCTGTCTCCTCTCTTTGGGAAAGGAAATGCATTCTCCCATCCCTACCACAGTACGCCACCACCTCCCAACAATCCCATTTACTATCACTGCACGTCTTCAAGTCAGCTTACATGATTGTGAGAAAGCATAATTTTTTCAACCAGAGTAAACTACTAGGCTTCCTGGGTTGCAGATCTATAAGAAGATAAACTCTCAAGATCATGAATGCTGATGTGGGGTAAATCATGGTCTCTTTTTCTCCTATCCCACACCCACCACTGTCAACTGAATTTGCTCCAGGTGCCAAAATTAGCTTTTGGCACAAAAATAGGTAAGAGGTACCAATAAGGCCCCTTTCTGAATGAAATCTTCCTTAGACACACATTCCACAAATAAAGATTTATTTGGTCAAAATGAAACTTATCATACTCCTCCCCCCAAATCAATCTCTCCTGCAAACTTCCAAATTTCTGGTGAGGATACCACTATCCTTCTAGGTCTTATTTTAAGGTTTCATAACCCAAATTTGCAAACCTGATGTCATACTTGAATTCTGCTTTCCTGTACATACAATCAATTGCAATCATTGCTCCCATCCACACAAGATCTCTTTAATATATCATCTCTGTTCATTCAAAAAGCTGTAACCCTAGTTCAGATTCTCATTTATTTTCTTTTTTTATCTTAATATAAATTTTTATATGTTTTCTTGTTTACATCATTCATTTCCAAGAGATTTTTGAGTTACAAATTTTCTCCCAGTCTTTCCCCTACCCCAACCCCAAAACAGCGATCCCACTGTAAAGCCCCTCCCCCATCTGCTCTCTAACTTTCTGGTACGGCAGGGAGGGTCTCCCTAACTCATTTATTTTCAACACGAATAATTACAATCATTTCCAAGTTGATCTTCTTCTCCCCAATCATAGTGTTCACACAGCTACCAAACTAATACTTCTAAGAGAGAGCTAGTTATGCCCCACCTCCATCCAAACCTATGTAATGGCTTCCTTTTGCCTGTAGGTAGTGAGCTTGGTAGTTGATAGATCTCCCATCCAAGGTTAGAAAGACCTGAACCCAAATTTGACCTCAGATACTAACTGGGTGACCCTGAGAAAGTCACTTAACTCTATTTGCCTTTATCTACTGGAGAAGGAAATGGCAAATCACTTCAATCTCTTTGCTAAGAAAACACCAAACAGGTTCACAAGGAGTCAGACATGACTGAACAACAACATTGCCTCTAAGATAAAATAGAAAACATCTTATTCTATCATTTTGAAGCCTTCAAATATCTGATTCTTAATCTACCTTTCCAGACTTATTCCATATTATTCACCTTCGTATCTTTTTCCATTCACTGTTCCTTCTCCCATCTTTGCAGTTCTCCACCTCTAAGGCATACTTCCTCAACATCTCCACCTAAAAGAATTTCTAACTTCCTCCAGCACAATTCAGATGTCACCTCCTACACAAGGCTTTTTGAATCTCTTTGTTATTAGCACTCTGTATCTTTTGAAATTATTTTGTGTATATTGCATATTTGCTTCCCTATTTACATATTGTATTCTTTCCCATTCCCAGTAAAATGAAAGCTCATTAAATGCAGGGATTATTGTTTTTATCTTTGTATTTCCAGTATGTGGCACAATTTCTTGCACAGAGTAGATATTTGATAATTTAAAATTTTTTTAAATCTTTTTTTAATTTCAAACTTGAATACGAAAACTTAGATAATAAGAGAAAAAAGACATGTCATGTGCACAGCAGAACATAAAAGAGGATTCAAAATATATTTCCATTTTAAGAAAGCCTATATATCAAATATTATGCATTGTGTTGAAAGCTGTTTATCTTCTCTTTGCTCTTTGCTTCTTTGTAAGTTTTCTTTTGTTCTGCTGTACACTTTTTACTTTGTTCTTTTTCCCTCTGCTTCCCCTCTTCTTCAAGAAGACTACAATGAAGCATGGACATATTTATATATAGATATTGATATATACACACATATACATATATTTACTTGCATACACACATATGTACATGCATACATACACAAACATATATTTTCCCCTAAGGAATTCTACTAATTTTTATTTTTATATTTTGTGATAATTAAAAAAAATTTAAACCAAGCAACTCCTTCTGGTGAATTTAATCTGGTCCCAAAGTGTATATTCTGTCAGTCATTAAAACCTTCTTGTAAATGAAGCAGCTAATCAAATTGCTTTTCCAAAAGTAATCAATGAATGCTGAAAAGTATAAAGCTCTGTTTTTGTTGTTCAGTCATTTCCAACTCTTTGTAACCCCATTTCAGGTTTTCTTGCAAAAGATATTGGAGTACATTGCCATTTGCTTCTCCAGCTCATTTTATAGACGAGGAAACTGAGGCAAACAGGGTTCGGTAGTTTACTCAGGATTATAAAACAAGTATCTGATGAGTCTTCCTGATTCTAGCCCTAGCACTTTATCCACTCCACCACCCAGTTGCCCTAGATTTAGGGAAAGGGATAAATTTAAAGCAAGAAGTGCTTGGGAATGGGAAATAAGAATAGTATTATCCAACTGGGAAAACTTTGGATGTCCAGAGTGCCTACAAAATAGTGAAAGAACAAAATAATGTGGTGGACCACGGGTTTAGGAAGGGAAGTGAGAAGGTGCTAAAGAAAATCTCCTTTGCCATTTTGCCTAAAGCTCTAGTGGCAGCAACCATACAGTGCCACTGCTCTTTCCTAATCTATCTTAACTTTATGAACCTATGCTATGACTAAAGAGACTATTTCCCATAATGTATATGATTAAAATATGAGAGTTTTTTTTCTTTCACTGAATAATAATGTGGCCTGGAAACCTCATGTACCCTTCAGTTATTCTTAAGAATGAAAATGGAAGCCTGGAGTATCTAGAATATTTGTGTAGCCCTGGGCTTAATGTTTTTCCATATTTATTTTGAGATGTATTTAAAGCTTCAGTATTTGGGGAATATTTCTCAATATGCTCAACTTATATCCAGTGACAATTAAGGAAATAATCTGTAAGATATGAAATTATCTATGAGTGGTTTTAATGTTATGTTGCTAGGGGGAAAGGACACAACTATGTTGTATAGGATTCCATTAATCAATCTATTTTCAATTTTATATTTCTACAACTAGGATAGAATATTAATCTGTCTCATGAATATGTTTTCCAGATTAGTTAGTGTTCTGATTAGTCCCAGAGTGGGGTTCCATAAATATTTGATCAACTGATCAGAACCTAGAGATATGAGGTGCAGTTTTTGTAGTAGCTATAACATTTAGAAAATTGAAGAATTTAGACAAATGAAAAAAAAAGCTTTGGACAGCAACAAAGCATGTTGATTGTCTAAGGACCACCCTAGCTAAGTCCAGAAAGATTCAGCACCAGAAGGTGATCATTTTATTTTATGTTTTGTCCATGGTAACATACAAAGCAGATAAAAACATAAAATAGGTCTTAAACAGCCCATTCTTGCTTCATATGATCCATTTGTGCAGATCAAATGTGAATAAATAATCTTTGAAGATACTGAGGATATTTCCAGTGATATATTGTAAATGTTTCACAAGTGGCTATTTGAAAAGGTTGTATCTACTACAAACTTTTTTTTAATTTGTTGACTTGTTTTATTTACTTTTAGTTTACAAGATTCATTTACAGAATCACTTGAGTTTCAGATTTTCTCCCCTCCCATCTTCCCCTCCCCTTTTCCCCCGCCATAGTGGTGTACAATCATGTATAGAATCTGCATACACTTTCACATTGTACAATAGTCTGGTTGTATAGAAGTGTTATAACCAATAGAGCGAACAACGGGGAAAAGAAAAGAAAAGAAACAAAACCAAACATGAAAAAGAACAATAGCATGTGTTGCTTCAGTCTCCATTTAAACTCTGGTCTTTCTAGATCTTTCTCTGAGTGTAGGTATCTCCTTCCATTCTGAGACTTGTAGAGCTGTCTTTTAACTGTGCATTGCTGAGAAGAGTCCAGTTTATCAAGGTTGGTTGTCACACATATGATGTATCTGTGACCGTGTACAAATTTTTCCTGGTTCTGTTCTTCTCACTTAGCATCAAT
>JAQQSW010024021.1:0-10164 GCA_028646575.1 Pseudocheirus occidentalis
CCCAGGCATCCTCAAATAACATCTGATTAACATCTTATTCTCCATACATACTTTTTTTTTCTGAGGTTTCAGAAATTCTCTATAAAACTTGCCATTTGAAATCAGCAGGTCTAATTGGATTTAACTACATGAAGCATCATTTTTACTCCAAGATAAACTGATGACTAAAAATCTCATCACCATCACTCAAAAGTTTTGATACTCAACATCTTGTTCACTCCTTCAGTTGACTTACCCCTCTCTTCTGATTAAACGACTGGAGGGTGGAGTAGTAAGCTTCTCTCAAAGCCTTCTTTTATACAGGGCTCTGAATTTTTAGAACTTTCCTGTAAACTCTTCATTCTCCATTCACATCTATACTTGGTTTTAACTCTAAAGAACATCATGCCACCCCTGCAAAATATTCTGCAGTTGCACCCCTTCAGCCTTTATTTTTAGCTTTCTTTTGGGTGTTGACTTCCCTCATTAGATTGTGACCTCTGGGGAGGCAGGTTTTTACAAATTCTGTTCTTTTTTTGTAACTACAATGCTTAGCCACTATCTGGCAAATAATAGGTGCTTATAGCCTCTATATTCCTTTAGAATTCTATAGCAGACTATTTGTATTCGGCCATTTGTCCATGCCCCTACTCCATTTTAGTTATCTTGCTAATCTTGTCATTTGCAGAGAAACAATGATCTTCATTGGGAGATAATGTGCTGTGCAACAAGTTTTTGTGTGAAAGAAAGAAAGAAAGAAAGAAAGAAAGGAGGAAGAAAGAAAGGAAGGAAGGAAGGAAGGAAGAAGGAAACAAAGGAAGGAAGAAAGGAAGAAAGAAAGGAAGGAAGAAAGGAAGGAAGAGGGAGGGAAGGAGAGAGGGAGTGAGGAAGGGAGGGAGGAATGGAGGAAGGAAGGAAGAAAGGAAGGAAAGAAGGAAGGAAGGAAGAAAAATAAAGTCTCCTCAAATCAAATCAAAATTCACCTATCTGTGGGCATATTGGTTCTCTTCTATTATAATGTGACCTTCTTCAGGGCAGCATTGTTATTTTTTCCCCAATCTGTTAGTGCAATACCTGTCATGAAGCAGGGACATGATTCCTTTTGAATTGTACTTGAAAAATACCATTTTCCTCTTCAAGAACTTTTAGTGGCTCTTTTCTATATCTTGGTGGAAGTAGAAACTCCTAATCTTACCATTAAAATCTTAATAATCATGTCCCAAGTTACTTTTACACACTTTCCTTATATATTTCTTGAATATTGATTCATTCTGAATGAGCTTACTTGCACTTGCTATATTCAGTATTCATTTACTGCCTCCATGCCTTTGTACAGGCAATTATACATCATTTGAGTTCACTCTATAACCAACTCTGCCTCTTAGAATCCTTAATCTTTTTCAATGTTTTATTTAATTATCATTTCTAAGAAACACACTTTCTTATACCTTCTATTTCATACTATTTTTCCTCTCCTCAAATTATATTTACTTCCCTATCTGTATAATATACTTCTAGTACTCAAGTAGAAAATAATCTTGAGGGGAAAAGATTTTTTTAAAATTTGTCTTTGAGTTCCCAGAGCCAAGTATAGAGGTATGCACATAGTAGAAACTTTAAAAAATTGCTGAATTGAATTGAATTAATTAAGAAACAGTATCACCATAAATTTGTTCCAAAAAAATTCTGTTAATTCAACTAAAATTGTAGAAGCTTATTGGAATTGTTCAAAGGCTCAAGAAAATTCTTCATGTGCATAATGTTTTTCACTTAGGTGATGCATGCATGTCTTAGGAACATAAGTTTTTTTTTTTTGTTTTTGTTTTTTTAACAGTCCTGTTAACTATCCAAGAGTTTATAATAAGTGCCATGGAGATTTCACAAGCTTCTATGCATAGGTACACATTAATATTTTGCTTTAAGAAGAATTGACTAACAAAAATATGATGCTCAAACTGAAACTGAATAGGTCAAAGCAAGATAGATATATGGAAAAATGGGGAACTAGAAAGATGACTTACATTGGAACCAGAAGACCTACATCAAGTCCTCATTCTACCCATGTTGTCTACATGAACTTACACCAATCACCTCATCTCCTTAGGCCTCAATTTCCTTAGCTGACATATGTAAATAATAATTGAAATACCCCATTGTAAGCTGAAAATTACCATGTAAATTTTGAATGTTGAGATTTTAGCTAGTAAAATATTTTAAAGTTTACTGAAAAGGAAAGAAATGGATAGGTCTAATATAATAACAATAATAAAAACTTTTTTTTGCATTTTCAATAATGCAAAATAATCCATTATTTTATTTGAGGATTAGAACTATTCCATGAGATAAGTGCCACAGATATTATTATAACTTTTTTACTGATGAACAAACTGAGGCCAAGAAATTAATTACCTTTGCTTTGCTATGATTAGAACCAAAGCCTTTCAGGTTTTCAAAGTGTCTGTCTGTTGTCTCTTTGTTTCTCTCTCTCCAATGTACTTACAAAATACCTTTCTGTATTTGGGCACATGTTTATATGTGTATATATACACAGCTATATAATAATATCTATGTGGTGTGTATATCTATGTATCTATCCATGGCACAGAAATTAGACTGGTGATCTCACTGATATTGGAAAATCCCAAATGAGGAAAAAGCCCTTACGATTAAAGGTTAGAACATGTTTTACAAACTTGTAAGTACCTATAGCATTTTCTCAGAGCCAAAGAATGTTGGCAATTGGACTTGTAATCCATATTTCCTGACTTTGAGGTCGGCTCTTTATTTACACTTATATGCATATATATATATATATATATATATGTATTTATATATGTGTGTGTGTATATATATATATATATTATATATAAATACAATGGCATTTTTTTGCAATAAGTAATCAATCATTTGAGACATGTTTAGTGGTCATTTCAAAATTAATACAGATAATCTGTGAATATCACCTTAAGGTATCTTTACACTTTCGCACAAATTGTGCAGGGTTAAAATTGGTGCTATAAATTTCTATTTTCATTTCCTCTAAAATTGCTCTATTTGACCCTTTAAAATGACAACATTTTGTTAACCATTCTAGTCACTGTTTATCTCTGACATGATTCACTTATATTCAGTAATTCACCTCTCCTGTGTCTCTGAGACCAACTTGGTATTCATAGCTGTAAGATACTTGACATTCAGCAGGTGCCTTGTTCAGTTCCTGGTCAGAGTGTGGAAAGCAAAAATAAATAAATAAGTAAATAACTATAAAAGCATGCCGCACTATCATGAATACAAAAATAACTTGATTCATGACTAAAATTCTTGCTTATTGTAAAATCAGGTACAGGTTTATCATATAAAATGTTTAAAACAAGAAGAAGCCAAGGAAAACAAGAAATGATGGTTTAAAACTATATAACCTTGCTCATCATTTAACCTGACCAAATGAACTTTCCTGGGAGGGAAAATGCACTTCTGCGAATATTTATACTACATATAGAAAAACACACTCACAGAAAGAAACATTTTACTCTCCCTATATTTTCCTACTCAAGTGTATGGAGACAATGTGAATTACAAAATTTCAACAGACATTTGAGAAAAGAATGATCCATAAGACAGAACCTAGATAGAAATGTGGGGACAATCTTCTCTTATTCTGTATACATTCTCTTATTTTTTTCACAATAAATTTCATCATGGTCCAAACTAGAAGGAGAAGTTGTAATAGCAGTTCATTTAGGAATATGAAGAGAGGGAGATCTCTTTCAAAAGAAATTATCCTGGTATAAACAGGAGAACACTGTGGCTCCCCCATAACCACCTCAAATACCTATAAAATATGATTCTAAACAAATTTTAGAGCTTCAGAATTCATAAAATGACAAAGAAACAAGGCTCCCACTGAAAGCAGCCTGGCAGACAGATGGAAAGGGCTCATCACAACTCACTGGGAACAGAACCCAGGCCCATAAGGTTTTAGCTCCAGGCCATCCAGGAGAAGTCCTGGATGGAGCTTTCAGGAGAGCAGATCACTGACAGCTGTGGCAATTTCCAGAACTACCAACCCATAAAAGCCAAGGACAAAGGGAAAAAGTCAGTGGAACTTGGCTAAATTTGGGGGGGGAGGGTTCGGCCAACTGCCTCCAGAGCTAGAAGCAGTCTAAAGAAGCAGCCCTGGAGCTGCCTCCATGTGACTGTGGGGCCTATATGTAGCTGCTTCAGAGCTCACGGCCTGCAGATTGCAGGGAGGGCAAATGATCATTCAGATGGTAAGTGCTCTTGAGTTGAGCTGACTGGATTGGGATAGTGGTCTTTGGTGGTGGTCCT
The DNA here is from genome assembly GCA_028646575.1 of Pseudocheirus occidentalis. Lineage (NCBI taxonomy): Eukaryota > Metazoa > Chordata > Mammalia > Diprotodontia > Pseudocheiridae > Pseudocheirus > Pseudocheirus occidentalis. The sequence goes on from JAQQSW010024021.1 coordinate 4,309, forward strand.
GAGGTGGTTTTCAGTGAGCCAAAACTGGTGGGGGCTGCAGAGACTGTGGCCTCCTAATACCTACAGCAGCTGCAAAAAATCCCCCAGAGATTTGGAACAAAGCTCTCTCCTCTGAAAGCAGAGATCTACTGAGCCCAAAAGTCAAGTAACTAACTGGTAACATGAGCAGGCAAAGGAAGTAAAGAAAGCTCAGCAGTGCAACATTTGATTCCTTTTTGGGGGACCAAAAGAATCAAAGCATGGAATGGGAGGAAAACAACAGTCAAAACACTTGCACCAAAAGCTTCCAAGAAAAATGTAAACTGGTTACAAGCCATAGAGGAGTGTAAATAGGATTTTGAAAACCAAATAAAAGAAATGGAGAAAAAATTGGGGAGAGAAATGAAAATGATGCAAGAAAATCATAAGAGAGTCAACAACTTGACTGAAGAAAAAAAAACACCCTAAAATAGACTAACTCAAATGGCAAATTAGGCTCAAAAAGTCAATGAGGAGAAGAATGCTTTAGAAAGCCAAATCTGACAGTTGGAAAAACAATCTCAAAAGCTCACTAAAGAGAATAATTCCTTCAGAACTAGAGTGGAGCAAATGGAAGCAAAAGACTGTATGAGAAATCAAGATACTATTAAATTGATCCAAACAAAAGAAAAAATAGAAGATGATGTGAACTATCCCATTGGAAAAAAAAAACCACTGACCTGTTAAATAGGTCCAGGAGAGACAGTGTTAAAATTATTGGACTACTTGAAAGCCATGATCAGAAAAAGAAGCTAGAAATCATCCTTCAAAAAATTCTCAAGGAAAATTGCCCTGATATTTTAGAAAGAGAAGGAAAAATTGAAGTTCAAAGAATTCACTGATCACCAACTTGAAAAAGACCCCAAAAAAGAACACTCCTAGGAATACCATAGCCAGGTTCTAGAGTTCCCAGATCAAGGAGAAAATATTACAAGCAGCCAAGAAAAAAAATTGAATATTGTAGGAACTCAATCAGGGTAACACAAGATCTAACAGCTTCTACATTAAGGTATCAAAGGTCTTGTAATATGATATTCCCAAGGTCAAAGGAGCTAGGATCAAAACCAAGAATCACCTACCCAGAAAAACTGAGCATAATATTTCAGGGGAAATATGGTCATTCAATGAAATAGAAGATTTTCAAGCATTCTTGATGAAAAAAACCTTAGTTGAATAGAAAATCTGACATTCAAATACAAGAAGCAAGAGAAGCATGAGGAGGTAAACAGGGAAGACATCATAAAGGAACTTATTACAGTTGAACTATTTATATGTCTACATGGAAAAATGATAATTGTTACCATGAAACTTTTCTTAGTATGAGGATAGTTGAAGGTAACAAGTATGTGTGTGTGTATTTACATATATATATACACACACATATACACATATACATATATATGTCTCTGTGTATGTATAAATGTATGTATATATTTGTATGTATACATGTAAGCATGTATGTGTGCACATGCATGTCTATATAAGGGGGTATATGTGCATGTGAATACATGTGTGAGTGTGTGTGTGTATTTATGTGTACATGTATACAGGGGGCACAGGACAAATTGAATTGGAAGGGATATTTAAAAAATAAAATTAAGAGGTAAGAGAGGAATATAATGAAATGAGATGGGGAGAGACAAAATAGAGCAAATTATGCCATATAAAAGAGGCAAGGGAACACTGTTACTATGGAGGGGAAGAATGAGAAGGCAAAAAGGAATGAGTCAACCTTACTCTCACTGAATTTTACTAAAGGACAGAATAACGTGCACACTAAATTGGATATCGTACCTACTTTCCTGTAGAGTATGGGGGAAGGGAATAAGAGGGAGAATGACAGAAAGGAGGGCATATTGGGGGGGAGGGTAGTTAGAAGCAGACACTTTTGAAAAGGGACAGGTTTTTATATAACTACTCATGTACAACCTACATTGAATTGCTTATCTTCCCAGTAAGGATGATTGATGAGGAAAGAAGGGAAAGAATCTGGAATTCAAAGTTTTAAAATCAAATGTTTTTTTAAAAAAATACTATTATTATTATTACATGCAACTAGGAAACAATATATAGAGGCACTGGGGTATGGAGATTCACCTTGCCTTACCAGAAAGTCAGAGGGGGTATGGGAGGATAAGAGAGAGCAGATTGGGGGAGGGGTTATTCAGGCTGATAGCTTTTTTGGTGTAGTAGGTAGGGAAAAGATGGGGAGAAAATTTGTAACCCAAAATCATGTGGAAGTGAATGTTGTAAAGTAAAAATAAATATAAAATTTAATTAAAAAAATAAAAAAGTCAACCTGCTTATTTATTCCTTAAATAGCGTGTAGACCCTGACCTAAATTTAATAGGGTAGATTAACTTTACTGTGACCCTTCCTTTTGGTGAATTGGTGAGAAAGTAAATATTTAGTTGTGATCATATTTAACTAGGAGATTCACCAAAACATGGAAATACATGAATTCATCCTTATATATTTCTTGCTCTTGTTATGTCTCAATTATTTTATGGGAGCTATAATTCTTTGTTCCTTTTGATTGTTTGAAGACATCGTGATCCCTCCTTCTATCTTAAAGATGCAGAAGACATGTTTTCTTTTTCAACTAAAATGGTGAAGGAAAGGATGAGAGTTTTCATCCCCTTTCCAACTCACTATACACAAAGGACATAACAGAACATTATTCAGATTGGAAAGACAGAAACAGGATATCACTAAACAGTTATTGACAATAAATCTTTATTTGCCCTTTTATTCAAGCCTATAAAATACTCAGCCATTTGATGTCCAAAGGGAAAGGAAACACATTGTTCTTCTAGAGTTAAAAATTAAAAAATAAATAGTCTTTTTAGGGTTGTCCTTGACAGGGACAAAAATCTTCATGCCATACCTTCAGATTTTTCCAAATTATCATTACAGGCTTCAAAAAAGGGTGGGGGGGGTAACAGAAGATAAATTTTAATATGTTTGTTCTTAGAATTATAAGAGCATATTTATAGAGCTGAAAGGGAACTTGGACACCTAAAGTCCAAGACTTTCACTTGACAGAGGAAGAAACTAAAGATAAGAAAAGTTTCATGGTTAGCCCAGGACTATGCATTAATTATCTGAGGCCAGAGTTGAAGTCTGACTTCAAACCCAGTGCTATATACTGTATAATTTAGGTGCCGAAAAATTCAGATCCAGATAGGAAGAAACCTCAGAAGCTATTTGATAACAATCAGTAATTTGATTGGGAAGGAATACAAGGGTAGGAAAGGTAAAATAATTTTTCCATTGCTATTTGTAGAATTCCCTCTGTTTTGCTGACAATCTTAAAACATCTAGAAGCTCTTCAATATGTTAATGTTTTATAGCTTAAAAAATACAGTTGTATGAAAAGGTATGTGATTAATATTTATATTTGTATCTCTGTAATCATCATATTATAAAAGGTTTTTCTTTTATTTGCCAACCTATTTAATATGAGTATTGCTATATCTCCCAGTGTTTCATAATATAAAATAGTCTTGGTCTCTAGGGTAATTAAAAATAAAGCAATTGTAGCCAGGATATTTTTCTTTTCTTTAAAACCTGACAATGCCATTTTAAAAAGAAATAATGCTTCTTGGTCATGAATCTCAAAGAATGCTACAATCCTTTATTATTAGTAATAGTGGTATTAATAGTGACATTTAATTTATTTTCTAGAATTTTAGCCATTTGTAGCTCATTTACAGAATGACTAAAAACAAGCAGTGAGGTGAAATTATTTCTCCTGAGAAGAGAGAAACTCCAGTTTTACAGTTTTTGTATTGCCTCAGTTCTGCAAAGCAATAACTTTTGCAGTAGTGACTATTGATTACCTAATTGTTATACATTTTAATTAAATTCTGTATTCAAATACCTCAAGGGGAAGTGATTATTTTTTTTTGCAAGGTAATCTTTTTTCTTGTGTTTATGGTCAAAATGCTGTGTCTAATGTTTTAATTCTATAGTCTAAATGGGACCCTAAAAGACAAATTCAGTGCCTTCTTCTGAATGTGTGGATATCTATTGGACAGAGAAAAGAAAAGAAAAGAAAAAGAAAGAAATATGTATAGGCTACCATTCCTTTACCAACTGGTACTCTGCCCAAAAGAATGTAAATTTTCATCTCTGAAAGCTTTTTTTGTTGTTTTTGTTAAGAACCATAGCAAATCACTGTGGCCTTCCTTGTTTGGCCAACAGTAGGTCCCAGGCCAAGCCCCATTTGGTCAGGGTTTGAGCACTAATTGGATTAGAGTGAATGTAAATGGCAATTGTTTCTGTTTTGCCCAGTAACCCTGAAAGTCTTCCCTTCCAGGAGTGATTTTTTTTTTGACTAGGTAAAATGGCCATTTTCTGCCTCATTTCTTACCTAGCCCTAATCATGGAATGGGTCTTGCCTCAGTCAAACTGAGACCTATTAAAGACCTTAACTTTAAAAGGCCAAGGTTTTCCACTGCATCTATGGCCATTTCCAGTAGTCCTGGTTTAGATCTTGCTGCTGGACCCCGATGACGGTGGAGGAGAAAGTGATGCTGGTGCCTTTGAACAGCTTTCCCTCATTTAAATACAATTCACTTGCCTATCATGGCTTCACCTTCCTGAAGTCATGGGTCTCTTCAACTATTGCTCCCTTATGACCTTGCTTTGTCACTCCTTCAACTTGGTTTTTTCTCTCCACCAAACTGTACCTTTTTTTCTTTTTTTTGACAATAATACGCTTAACAAAGTCATGTTTTCATAATACTATCCAAGATCATTGCATTGATTTTTAGAATTCAATAGAAATTTGGCATAGTAATATTTATTCATAATTACTTATAATACCTTTTGATGACAACATGCCCTAAATGTTTAACAGCCTGAGAGAAGAGTCCAGATTACAAAACCAGAGCAACTGAATTGTCAAGTTAATTTCCTGAATTTATCAGCTTTCCCCTGATTCATTTCAATCATTTATTCTATTGATATTTTGAGTTCTATTAAATAGTACTTGAACATTGAACATTTGGAAACCAAATTTCCTCTTATTTATTATTCTCCATTTGTTTTCAACTCAGCAAAAAAAAGAAAAGGAAAAAAACCTGCAAAACACTATTCCCTGTACCAATGGGAGATATGATCATCATCATCATCATCAGAACAACTATAATAATATTGGGTTACAATTATCTAATGCTGAAAAGTTTGAAAAAGTCTTCACATAAAAGTCCAATGTATTTATTTTCACTACTTTTTATGTACAATATTGCAGGGCAACACTTTAATGACATTCTTAATAGATGTTTAGAAGTGACCTTACTGTCTTGTTGTCCAACCTATCCATCGGGTTGTACCATAAGAAAGGGTTTAATGGAGTTTTTTATGATTTTCATTTTGAAAATCACAGTGCTTGAATAAGGAAGTTGAAATTTCACATTTTAAGCCCCTATTCTAACAAGTAAAAATATCCTTATTGAGTGCTTACCATGCGGAGATCATTGCAGTGTGTACAAAGATTTTATTGTGCCTGCCCTAATACACATACTCATATACATATTAATATGTACACATACAGACATATGTATGTATATGTATATGCATACATGTAGATATATATGTATGTGTGCTTGTATTGTAAATAAGATTTTTAAAATGCACAAAAATAAAAAAAAATAACAATATAGGACAATACAATTATGGTGGTCAGGGAGTGGTATATGAATAATTGTCTAATGATTGGTATAAACAATAGGTGTGATGGCTTTCTAAGAAAAGGTGAATATATCTAAAAAATTTAGTAAGATTTCAAATTTTGTTTTTTCATTATTAATAAGTATTAAAAAAACTCAAAAC